>JANEHU010001510.1:0-273477 GCA_027563435.1 Nasonovia ribisnigri
GATGCTATATAATTTCAATATGATGATTAAAAAATGTACTATGTATATTTCCATTTTTTTATTCATTTTATTGGTTTATTTTTCTGTTTTAATTTATAATATTGATTTTTTTTATTTTGATTTTTTTACTGTGTGTCTAAGTTAATAATAATAAAAAAAAAATGATTAATTATACCTATGTTTGAGACATGTTTAAAAATATATAGTATTATATATATAATGTTAAATGTATAATAATGTATAATGTATAATAATAATAACGAGATAACTCCTATAGGCCTCCACAAGAGTTTAAACTCAGTGAGGCCTAGTAATCTTTTTTGATATTAAATAAATAAATAAATAAATCATAAAATTAAATATATTAAGTTATATATAGGCTGACAGCGTAGAATCGTTTTTCGTGTGTGCAATGATTTATCTTTAAATTTAAATTCAACATATACATTACAATGTACTTAATGACTAGGTACACTCGATAGTACCAATTATATTACCAATTCACAGAAAATATATTAAAATTAAAATTTAAGGATGTTTTTTACTATAAAATTAAAAGTGTCTGATAAAATTTTTTTAAAATTACAAATAAAAAAAAAGGGGGGTCAAGTGGATGTCGCTCCGCTGTACAGTAGGCTACAAGTAGATCACTGTACTATAATGGATGGTATTAAATTTTAATTCAATGATATAATATCATTGTATACGAAATACGATTCTGAGCGGAGACGGTATGTCAGTCTAGGATATTTTAAATTATATTGATATTGTTATTTTACGGTAGCTGCTAAGTTGAATTAATATTATTCATATATTATTATTTAATTATTAACCTTAAATTATCAGTGATACTAGAAAAATATTATAATATATACTTTTACTCATTAAAATTGATTTTAATATGTAATTTCGTCCAAATTTAAACTTAAAATGTCTGAAAAAAATAACTGTGCTTATATATTTTTTAGATTTTTTGTTTACAGTATCTACTATTTATTAGAATGTTTATTTTAAATTTTCAATCCTTAGTTATAAAAACTGACCATTTTATAATTGTTTAATTACAATGATAGATAATTTTCGAGATTTTGATGAATTTTGTCAAAATTCGAACTTTAAATGTTTATAAAAAAAATGTGTGCCTATGTATTTTTAATATTTTTCAACTGCCATTATAACAATATATCAGGAACCTTATATTAAATTTTCATTATTTTTGGCCCAACAAATACAATTTTATTGATATTAATAGAAAAAAAAAAAAAATTTGAAAATTGAAATCGTTCGTAAAAAGCTGAAAAACAGTCAAAATATATTAAAAAGTAGATGGTGTATAGAAAATGCTTATATAAACATTCAGTGAAATTTTCATGCATCTACAGTTATTTGTTTTTGAATTGCAACAAAATAAGAAAATCACTACATGAGAAATCGAGTGAATATCTAATCTTGTACAAATTTGAACTTAAAATGCTCATAAAAATTTATGTTGACTTGCTTATAAACATTTTTTCATTGATAAAATTAGGCAAACTTATAAAGATTCTTGTATCACATTTTCAAACCTTAGATTTAAAAAGAAAAATTTTTATGAATTTCTAACTCAAAATAAATTGCACATTTTCGTCATTTTTACGTATTTTGTAAAAATTTGAACTTTGATTAGGTACCTATAAAAAAAAATTGTGACTTCAGATTTTTAATATTTTTCATCTGCCTTTGAAACTATATATTAGAAGCCTACTATTAAATTTTCAAGATTTTTTACCCAACAAATAAAATTTTATTGACATTTATAGAAAAAAAAACTAAAAAAATTGGAAACTGAAAATGTCCGTTAACAGCTCAAAATAAGTCAGAATATTTTGAAAATGCTATGGTGTGTAGAAAATGCATATATAAACATTCGGTCAAAATTTCATGTCTCTACGGTCATTTCTTTTTAGAGTTATACCAAAAACCAAAATCAATTTTGTCGAAAATTGGTTTTCCGTAAAAATTCCCGTTTTTCCCATAATTTTTCATTTGTTTTTCCAGGCGCTCATGAAAAACTACTGGGAAATTTTGACTTTTGACCCCCCAAAGTACCAACTAGATTCACTTTCCTATCAGAAAAGGTACTATTGAAGAAAATTGAAGCATTTTTACTGTCCTAAAAGGTGATGACAGACACAAAAAATAAAAAAAAAAACACACATCATTGTAAAACCAATACATTCATCGCTCCGCTCAGAATCTAAAAATAAAAAAGGGGGTCAAGTGGATGTCGCTCCGCTGTACAGTAGGCTACAAGTAGATCACTGTACTATAATGGATGGTATTAAATTTGAATTCAATGATATAATATCATTGAATAAGAAAAACGATTCTGAGGGAAGACGGTCAGTCAGTCTATAATATCTTACTAAGTCTAAATGTATTTGATGATATTATTGTGAATAAACTAATTAATTTTAGTATTATAGGCATTAGTATTTACTATAGTTGGTTAAATTCATTTTTCTCAAAAAAATTATATTTTAAAATGCCATTGCGTGTATATAAAATATAACAATATATTCTAAAAGTTTCATATACCAACAAATAATATTTTTAAATTATATCAAAATAACTAAAATCATTATTCTTGGTTTAAATATGAAATTTTGTCTAAATTTGAAATTAAAATGTCTGTAAAAATTAAATGTGTTGATATATTTTTTAGATTTTTTGGTTACAGTATGATTTATTTATGAGGATTTTTGTTTTAAATTTTCAACACTTAGTTATAAAAACTGAACATTTTATAATTTTTAATTACAATTATTTATAATTTTCGAGATTTCGATAAATTTTGTCAAAATTCGAACTTTAAATGCTTATAAAAAAAAATCGTGCCTATGTATTTTTAAAATTTTTCAACTGATGTTGTAACAATATATAAGAAAGCTTGTATTAAATTTTCAGACTTTGGCCCACCAAATAAAATTTTATTGACAATTATAAAAAAAAAACTAAAAATGTCTGTAAACAGCTCAAAACAAATCAAAATATTTTCAAAATTGAATGGTGTATAGAAAATAAGAATATAAACATTTAATGAAATTTTCATGCATCTACAATTATTCGTTTTTGAATTGCAACAAAATAAGAAAATCGCTACATGAGAAATCGAGTGAATATCTAATCTTGTACAAATTTGAACTTAAAACACTCATAAAAAATTATTTTTAATTGCTTTAAGATATTTTATTTTTGATAAAAGTAGAAAAACTTACGTTAAATCTTGTGTTAAAATTTAAAACCTTAGATTTAAAAAGAAAAATTTTTATGAATTTCTAACTCCAAATAATTTGCAAATTTTCGTCAATTTTACGTAATTTGTCAAAATTTCAACTTTAAATGCTTAAAAAAAAAAATTGTGAGTACAGATTTTTAATATTTTTCATGTGCCTTTGAAACAATATATTAGGAGCATTCTATTAAATTTTCAAGAATTTTTAACGAATAAATAAAATGTTATTGATTTAAAAAAAAAAAAAAACCAAAAAGATTGGAAATTTAAAATGTCTGTAAACAGCTCAAAATAAGTCAAAATATTTTGAAAATGGTATGGTGTATAGAAACTGCTTATATAAACATTCAGTAAAATTTCATGTATTTACCGTCATTTTTTTTAAACTTACACCAAAAACCAAAATCGATTTTATCGAAAATCAATGTTGCGTAAAAATTCCCGTTTTTTCCTTAATTTTCCATTTGTTTTCACGGTACTTTTGAAAACTACTGGAAAATGTTTACTTTTGACCCCCCAAAGTACCAACTAGATTCACTTTCCTATCAGAAAAGGTACTATTGAAGAAAATCTAAGCATTTTTACTGTCCCAAAACGTGATGACAGACACAAAAAATAAAAATAAAAAATAAAAATAAAAAAAAAAATATAAAAAAAAAACACACATCATTGTAAAACCAATACATTCATCGCTCCGCTCAGAATCTAAAACAAACTTACATTTAAACATCGATTCTTTCGGCATTCGTCGGAATCCGTGACGTGTACACTAAGCTACGACATTACTCTGAAAACGCTCAAGATACATATCTGAAAATTTTGTAATTTGTGAAAAATAACACCATACGAAACGCAGTATTTTTTTTTGTTCATGTCAGTTTCGTTTAATAAAATACTAAAATGTTTCATCGACCATGTCATTCGCATCGATTTTGACAATTGCCATAGAATATAAATTATAGATATTATATTATACGTCAATATGATGAATCCACGGATCTAATAAAATGCAACTTTTTACATCAAGCAGTTCCGTGTTTAGGAACAATTTGATGGTGTATAGATACTAGAAGCATATAGGCATATTTATTTTTATGAATCTTTAAGTAAAACTGTGATTATAAATAATTGTAATTTCTGGTTTTTAGAGTTAATTTACAGGTTTATAATAATCACATCAAATCGACAGTACATTTACCGACTATACCAACTAGATTTATAAAATTCCAATCCAACAATTTCACCGAATACCGTCTAATTTAAAATTAATAATAATTAGGTATTTAATATGTTAATATAAATTGTATCTGGTATATTTTATATTTTATAATCATCAATCATGTGTGATTAGAATGATGTGTTTTTCTAATTTTTAATCTGTAGCTTTGATTTTTAACTTCAGTATCTTTTGTTTTCCGATGGGAAATTGAATTTAGTAGATGCATTCGGGAAGTCTAAATTTATAATGCCTAAACAAAAAAAAAATTCAAAAAAAAACTGGTATTTTTACACAAAATTGGTTTTCGGTAAAATCGATTATGGTACTCTGTGTAAGTGTAACTAAAATATGTTCTGTAGTCCGTAGATACATGAAGTTTTCATTTAATGTTTATATTAGCATTTTCTATACACCAGAAATTATTTTGATACATGTTGTGCTATTTATAGCCATATAACATTTTCGATTATTAATTTTTTTTTATAACTAAGTATTTGAAAATTGGATACAAGATTTCTTATAATTTTTCTATTTTTATTAAAAAAATTTAGGTTAAAATATCCAAGTACGAAAATTGTTTTTCGTATACAATGAAATTACCTACCTCTTAATAGGTACCTGTACAACATCATTGAGTTTAAATTTAACACAATACATTACAGTGTCCCTCTTGTAACCGTTAATTTATAATTAATTGTATTAATATATTATTATTATTATTTCTACGACCTGTGTGTGCCGTCGTCACCTGAGCTTACGTATTTTATACGCACGTAAAATATGCATCTACGTCACCAAAGTAGCAGATTGTCCGCGCGTAGCAATAAATATTAATTTTAAAACTAAAAAGCAAATGTAAGCCCCTAAAGAATAGGTAGTCAAACTTACGTATATGTCGACTCTTCAGGTTGATTATAGGTTTGCCATGTCTAGAGTACATATTCCATATTATCAAAGAACTGCTATTTCTTCATCCGTCTTCATCTCGCACTGAAATAATAGTATCGAGATTTTTTATGAAATTAACTTGAGCAGAATGAAATATATGAATAAATGTTGTATAGGTACAATATTACTGTTTAACGACTTGTGAATTTTTGAAGGCTAACCGTCTAAATGTATTTGATGATATTATTGTGAATAAACTAATTCATTTTAGTATTATAGGCATTAGTATTTACTATAGTTGGTTAAATTCATTTTTCTCAAAAAAATTATATTTTAAAATGCCATTGCGTGTATATAAAATATAACAATATATTCTAAAAGTTTCATATACCAACAAATAATATTTTTAAATTATATCAAAATAACTAAAATCATTATTCTTGGTTTGAATATGAAATTTTGTCTAAATTTGAAATTAAAATGTCTGTAAAAAATAAATATGTTGATATAATTTTTAGATTTTTTGGTTACAGTATGATTTATTTATGAGAATTTTTGTTTTAAATTTTCAACACTTAGTTATAAAAACTGAACATTTTATAATTTTTTAATTACAATGATTTATAATTTTCGAGATTTTGACAAATTTTGTCAAAATTCGAACTTTAAATGCTTATAAAAAAAATCGTGCCTATGTATTTTTAAAATTTTTCAACTGATGTTGTAACAATATATAAGAAAGCTTGTATTAAATTTTCAGACTTTTTGGCCCACCAAATAAAATTTTATTGACAATTATAAAAAAAAAAACTAAAAAAATTGAAAACTAAAAATGTCTGTAAACAGCTCAAAACAAATCAAAATATTTTCAAAATTGAATGGTGTATAGAAAATGAGAATATAAACATTCAGTGAAATTTTCATGCATCTACAGTTATTTGTTTTTGAATTGCAACAAAATAAGAAAATCGCTACATGAGAAATCGAGTGAATATCTAATTTTGTACAAATTTGAACTTAAAATGCTCATAAAAATTTATTATGACTTGCTTATAAACTTTTTTTTATTGATAAAATTAGGCAAACTTATGAGGAATCTTGTATTACATTTTCAAATCTTAGATTTAAAAAGAAAAATTTTTATGAATTTCTAACTCAAAATAAATTGCACATTTTCGTCATTTTTACGTATTTTGTCAAAATTTGAACTTTGATTACCTATAAAAAAAATTGTGACTACGGATTTTTAATATTTTTCATCTGCCTTTGAAACTATATATTAGAAGCCTACTATTAAATTTTCAAGATTTTTTACCCAACAAATAAAATTTTATTGACATTTATAGAAAAAAAAACTAAAAAAATTGGAAACTGAAAATGTCCGTTAACAGCTCAAAATAAGTCAGAATATTTTGAAAATTATATGGTGTGTAGAAAATACTTATATAAACATTCGGTCAAAATTTCATGTCTCTATGGTCATTTCTTTTAGAGTTATACCAAAAACCAAAATCGATTTTGTCGAAAATTGGTTTTCCGTAAAAATTCCCGTTTTTCCTATAATTTTTCATTTGTTTTTCCAGGCGCTCATGAAAACTACTGGGAAATTTTGACTTTTGACCCCCCAAAGTACCAACTAGATTCACTTTCCTATCAGAAAAGGTACTATTGAAGAAAATCGAAGCATTTTTTCTGTCCCAAAACGTGATGACAGACACAAAAATAAAAAAAAAAATAAAAAAAAAACACACATCATTGTAAAACCAATACATTCATCGCTCCGCTCAGAATCTAAAACAAATTTTATAATGGTGTAATATAACGTAAGATTTCCACTATGACTGGGATATTCTCCTACCGTACACTCAATATTCCATATTATATATCTACGCATATCACGGTGTATACAGTGTCTATCTGATATTTTATGTTTTTTAAGCGCGTTTTTATTTATGACTTGAACGAAATTTGTTTATAGTTAATATATAATATATTTTGTATAGTATGTTAAAAATGTTCAAAATGTAAAAGACACACCCTTATAGAAATATAGACAATTCAACAACTTTTTTTTGTTTTCATTCATTTAAATAAATTCAATATGTTTAAAAAACAATAAGTAATAAGGATAACACAGAAAAGTATTTACAAACATGAATCACACGAAGAGGGGACCTCAACAAATTTTTTTTTCTATTTTAGGTGGTCTCTAGATCTGTTTCTTTTTAATCGACGGGGAGTTTGTAGTAATGTGAGAGAGGACATGTTTTTAATGAAAAGGACTGGGGGGTTTACATGGTTTGTTCATTTTGAATGAAAACGTTTATAGTGGCTTTTTGCAAGCTCGTTTACTGTTTGCATTTTTAGGTCATTAAAGAGGGCTGCATTTGTTATATACCGTGGAGCACTAGTGATAAGTCTTATGGTAATTGACTGGAAGGCTTGAATATGGTGAATGTTTGAGGGTTTGGCTGGGCCCCAAATTAGGATGCCACCATACTGGACTGATGATTGCTTTGTATAGCAGTAATTTGTTTTTGAGACTCGAGTTAGATTTAAGTAGAGGTCTAAGTAGATGGAGGTGAGAGTTAAGTTGTTTTAGTTTTTGCTTGGTGTGGTTTAACAAGGTTAATCTTTTATCCATAGTGGTACCTAGGTATTTGGTTGACTGGTGAAGTGGAATTGGTTTATTATTGAATTTTAGTAGAAGAATTCCATTTTGCTTAGGAAAAAGATCACCTTACCAACAACTACAAACTGATATAGTGATATGCTTCAGGTAAATATGTTTCAGAAATATTCAAAAAATATAGTTTTAGATGTTATTCACTGATTTGTGATGTATTTACGTGGAGTGAGAGTTATTCAGCTTGATAATTTAAAATATCTAATAATGAATTCACATCTTAATTTTTTTTAAATTCTTAACGTTTTCAATCGAAAACATTGAGAAATACGTAAACTAATCTTCCACTTATTTATCTACAACCAAAATATAATTACATACAACAATGTATAACAACAATAAAAACTTGTAAAGTTGTAACATACAAAATAACTACACACGTTTCAAAATGCTTTTTTAATTATATTAGGTACTCACAGTATAAAAACGATACAAAAAATTAAATCCAACTGTAGACATTCATGAGTTACAACTATATATAAAAAAAACAAATTTCGTCTTGTTATTCTTGACTATTGTGAAACCAATTGACATAAAAAAATAACGGTCTCGTCGAATGTTGTAAATAAAAATCTGTGATATATTTTTAATAAAATACACACAACAGGACTTTCAGTATACATGATGATGGTTTTCTATATACAACAAAAATATATTGGGAATTGAAATCAAGATTTAAAATACATTTTAGTTGTATTTCATCAGGCGTAACAACCTTTATAAATGAAAAATAGATTCAAAGTATTTCAATACTACATCCTTGCCAATTCCTTGGTTTTTTTTTTTTGATTATTAAGAATTTTTAACTAAAAGCCAGATACGATACACTCAACAATAAACATAGAAACTAAATATACAATTGGGGAAAGTAGGTAACCGCTTTGCAGAACAGTTAAGGTGTCGAATATACCTAGTCATTGAGTATAGGTTACTGTATAAATAATTGCATGCATACAAAAAAAACGATTCCAAGCGGAGATATTAGTGTGTATACACTATACATATTTTTAGATTTTTGGTCACAGTATTAACTATTGAAATGTTTTTTACTCATGGATATCCAATTACGTCAAAACATAAACTTCAGGTGTTCATTAAAAATATTTGTAGATTTACGTGAAAATTTTTATTTTTAATTCAAATAAGTAATAAATATCATGAGGAACCTTGTATTCAATTTCCTAATCTTAGGTATGAATATTAAAATTTTTATAAATTATCAGAACATAAACAAAAACAATTTTGAAAGCGCTACAGAAATACAATTTAAAATATAATAAAATAAATTATGCGTTCAAGTAATGTATAAAGATTTACAAAGAATATTTTAAGCTGTTATAATGAATAACACTTAGGGTCATATATTTCAAACGTGGCAGTGGACAATCATGAAATACTTTTTAACTTGCTTAAACATTTGAGAACAACAGTTTCTATTTAAGCTTATTTTAATTTTTTTAAAACTTATTATTTTAGCTGATGATGCATCACAAAATGCTGTGTAATTACAAGAAAACGAACCTAGTGTATATTTGGATTTAAAGTAATAATAGATAGTCATAAGTTTATCACTCAGATGACAGGTACAATAATAATTGTACTCAATAAATATATTATAATATATAAATAATTATATTTGATTGTACAATATTACAAACAAATATCTATGTGCAGATAATAACAATCATAAACCATTAATAAGTATTTTCGACAGAGTCAGATGATATTTTGAAGTAATAAACATAAAACTATATTCTATAAATTGAGTCGCGATAACTCAGACCTCAACGACATATAACCTCCATAATTCAATTTTTTTTTACCCCTTGAAGGGTTTATAAGTTATAGGTATTTGAGGATTTTAATTTTTTAATATATTTAAGTATAATTTATTTTTATTTCTCTCGATATTCGAGTTAACGAGACTCGACTGTATACAAATCTTAACTTCTAATATTTTACTATAAACTTTAAAAATTAATCGAATATAGTTAGATACAACAAATTATAGTGTACTTTAACGAACTTTATCAGTATGGTAGCAATACATGGAACAACCGATGAGGCGATGAAATGAGAATACTTCGACACGTATATATGAAGGTAGCCAAAAGACTACTATTATAAATGTTGTAAAGTAAATAATCAAAACAAGTTATATATTGTGGGACTCTGTGATAATAAAGAACGTCTATGCTCTATAAGATGGACTATATATTAAAATAAAATAAAAATACTGTAGGAAGTATACTGCCGTATTGGTGACAAATCGTTCCCTCTTTTATATTTAAGAGTGATCCAACTGTTATTTTAAACAAGATTCAGTGTTTATTTTTAATTTATTTTCAAATTCTGAAAAACTGGAATAATTTAGATGTATTAAAATATTCCAATTCGTATTCGTCGAAATTACATGAGATGGCCAACCATGTTTTCCGAATATATGATTAAGTTTCATCATTTGTCCATACTATAAGTATCGACTTTAAATCCTACAATATCATATGATAAAGAATTATAAACTTGTAACAATGTTGTAATTTATACGAAAGGCTATTTGAAATAAATTTAATCTGAATACCTAAGTATAACAAAATTACTAAAATAATATAAGCTCGCAAAATAGGTATAATAACTATGATAAGCATTTTTAGTACATCGTAAAGATACAATTCACATATCCTATATTATATATATGTATGGGTTAGTTACGTGCGTATAAGCTAATTGAAAATAACTTGGCTTGGAGCGTTGGAAATAATATAAGGGATTTACTAAAGGAATTTTTTTTTTATTATTATTATTATTATTTTAAGCCCGGTAACTGTGGCAATTAGCTGTTTGGAGGTTTTTTTTACCGTGGTTGGGGTAGGGTTTTGGTGCAGTAGGTTTTTAGCACGTAGTGGATGTTGGTGGTTTAGCAGAATTTTGATTGGGCATCCGTAGGTTTCCTACAGGGTTTAAAATAAGGTGCATGTATATGTGTTTACCAAGATATCTAAGGTCCGTTCGTCATGATAATGATAATACATTAGCATGACGTTTGCTGATACATATTTGTCCTTAAATTATATGTAAACATTATCATTCATTATAAATACTTCTAATGTATTTTATATTTTTTTGTATTAATTATTTATGATTTTTAATGTTTTTATACATAAGTGCGTACTATAGGCGCAATGCATCTGTGATTTAATGTACTCGAAAACAACGAATGAAAAGTGAACGGCCTAAGTATAATATTTAATTTCGAAGCTCCTGTTATTGCATCATAGGTAAAGTTTAATTTTTGAAATATTTCTGAAAGATAAGGGTGAATATTTTTGACACCCGTTTTTTTACGTTAACTACATTGCCAACAGTTCTTATACATACACTATATACGTTGTGTATTACTCGTGTCAAAATAATAAAAGTCATTATACCTGAGTGTAAACCTTGTTAGGATCAAATTTATACGAACATAATGTGAGTCTATATTTAACTATTTTTTTTTTATACACATTATATTTCATGTGGTACGAGGGTACAATTATGTTGTACTTAATCCCATATTCCCGTCATATATTTTTGTTGGTATATGTGAAACTTTTAATTTTTTTTATTAAAACGTTATTCCTAGGTTAGTAAATTGTATTCTTACTTTTTAATGTACCTACGTATAAACATTTTGCTAAATTTCAATCATGCTGAGTATAAGTTCAAGGATAACTTTCAAACAAAGTTTTATAAATTTAAATAATCTATAATGCTTCAAGTACGTTTTTTTATATTTCAAATATAAAATTTTTAAATAAGTTACATGATAATTTATTAATAAACCATCATTACCTACCTACACATACAAATCATTCCTTGGCAAACATAACTCAACCTTTCTTTGTGTAGGCTTTTATTTAATAATGTCAAAGTTTTTACGTTAAATCATTACCGAAAACTTTTGTTTGTGATTTATAAATTATTATACCATATTATATTTTATTTAAAAATAAACCCTTTACTCCTGAGTGGCCAACTATTGAACTGACCGTATAAATCTATAGGAGGAAAATAATTCAAATGTACAGTAAATAAACAAATTTACTAAATTCGTGAATAATACCCGTACATAAATGTAGATTCATTCTTACGTAAACTTAAAGTAGTTCCTTGTCTAATCAATCTGTGACACTCTATTGCCAATTTAAATTTTAAATTAATGTATGCTGGCAGCTTTAATAAGCATGTTGGCTTTTACCCCAACATATAACATAAACCATAATAATATATTATTATGATTTTCCGACGAAGACGTGTTCATGGTTTTTATCTCATTTGAACCTTTTCTAAAATATAATAAGTATGTAAGCCAGATTATTATTATTATTTTATTTGTTGAGTCCCAAAAATATTTTTTTTGTTTATTTATTTTTTAAAATTTAAAAATTATTTAAGTTTAGTTACGTAAGTACCTATTAACATTATAATATGTGCGTACACTGAGCTAAAAATAATTATTGCATTATTTTTAATTTCATGATTATTTCTAAAATTATGGATTCATTTCTCACCACATGATTTAATCATGAAAAATAATATTATTTTGTACCTATGAGATATTTTGTAAAATGAAGCAGACAAAGTAGGACTAGACACTAGAATCGTTATTTAGTTGAATATTTATTTATGTTAGTATATAATATTATTAATATAATATATCAAGTATACAATATAATATACTATAATGAATTTATGAATTGAATATAATTTAAATTATACATTAGTGTATAATATAGCCCTGCATGAATATTTTTGTTTTAACTTTATTGTAAGCAAATGTCTTTATAATTTTATTGGATTTTACAAAATGACGCAATTAGCTATATTGATTTATGAAACGGTGTTAATTTTCCACTAAATGCAATTTTGAATTTGATTGGAAATGCATCATAAGCTGTTTTTATTACAATTATTAAAATTAAACACTTTTAATGTTTATTTTTTAGTGAGTTATTCAAATTTTTTTTCACGTCTTATTATATTAAATGCAATTTAATGCACTATCATAATATTATCACATTATGACATATGACTAAACAATATATTGTAGAAATAATTATTGTAGTGTTAATAAAAACCAATATGAACTAATTTTTACTAATTATTATCATTATTATTATTTTTGGACGCATTGAAGTCAGAAATAAATTTAGAAATCGTGATTACCCACAAACACCTCATAATTAAAAAATATAAATAAATTGTCTTATTAACACCTCAGTAATCATAGCAGTTTTCAAGACAGTACAATATACAAAAGTAAATGAGCATAATACAAATAAAACTATCCTCATAAATTTACTGACCACACTGAAAAGCTTAGAATATACTATAGACATTGTAAATCTCATGCAATAAAAAACAATATAAATACAAAACAAAAGAATAAACATAACATTTAGAATACCAGATCGTCCAGATCCTTAGAAATATATAAGTGAACCAAGATGTTTAAAAGCGAAAAAGCGTACTAAGACGCAAAAAGCGGGGCAACAAAACTCAAATCATATTTAAAGCAAATAAAATGTAAAATGTCGAGTAAAACGGCAAACATCACTGGAAAAATAAGAATCTAAACTAACGGAAATCAAATACACAATACATGAAATTCAGAATACTGAATAGTCCATAAGAATTGGATACTCTAGAATAACATGTTGTTTTCTAATGGTAAAATGAGATCCACCCATATGTTAAACCTATGGAGTAACCTTAACTTCTAAGGGTCAAACACGTGCTGACAGAATGTTGCAAGTATACCAAAGAACTATATAAGTTTACAAATCCTAATATCTTAGATTCGTCGCTGGAAATTAATCCAAAACATAAGCAATATATTTGAATATTCTTAAAAAGCAACTAAAATGTATGACGTATAGGTACCTAATTAAAAAATGTAAAAATTGTATTTCATTAATTACATTAAAATATATAACATATTATTTTACTATAAAATATATAAACAGGTGATCAGAAAAATATAGTGTCCCATAATATTTGTATAATTTAAAGAATCAACTCAAATTAGTTTATGACATTAAGTAGATGCGGTAAAAAAAATGTTATTCAATTAAAACTCAGGTGTTCTACAAGTCATAATGTATTTTTTTCTGCATTTGATTTAATGATAAAATAAAAACATGTTTTCGTAAATACATTTTTCTGTACTAACCTGTATGACATACAGACAGATACAGTGTATGTAAAGGGTTTTTTTAATATCAAAACAAGATTACCTACATCGATTATTTTCATCGAAAAAGTATATTAATTTTAACAATTAAACACATATTTGTTTTTTACAATAAACAATATAGTTTGATATTTAATTCCAAAAATTAATGTTCTTCACTGCTACTACAATGACACGTAAGTGTTTTCATAAAATATATAATATATCAGTGTTGTCAATAATTCGTGAAAAGTCTATAAGAATGGATTAAATGGTATTTGGAGGGTAAGACGTATAATATGTTTTTGTATAATATTTATTTATCGTTTTATTTATATTTCAAGTTTAACATTACTCCCACACGAATAATGATAATAATATGTGCACATCATAAATAGACACATTTTGTTAACTTTACACAACACAAAATAATAAAACACACGAAAGTTTTGAATAATTTCTTAGAAAGACTTTTCTACATCAATAGAAGCGCTAAATAAGTTTTATCGATTATGGTTTGCAAATAGTTTACCAACCGAATGAAATTTAATTTCGCGTCGTCAATGCGATAAAATTAATATTCGAAACCCTAGCCCGTTGAACCGAACAAAAAACACACAACCGTGCCACCGATTACTGTATTTTATTTATTTGTTTAACGTCCGAAATGGTCGATTTTTCCCCACTATAATAATATCGAAAACCACACAACGTATTAATAAATGATCGGGTGGGTAGTAGTAGCTCACATAATATATTATACACAATGATATGCGTTTTACACGAGACCAAACATTTCGTTTTTGGCCGACTGTATTTCGGTCATTATAACGTTTCGCTCGACACAACGAGTACCTACACGAGAGAACCGGCTAATTTATAATGCAATTTTCCTGTAGAACGGGTGTGCGTGGAGGATGAAAAGGAATTAATTCGAAAAATCTCGTCAAATATTTCAGGATTAGTTTTACTTAATATGCTGTCGTCTATTTCTCTTTGTAGACATTTTCTTAAAGACTATTAAGCCGATTGCTTTCGCCACCCACCTCTAGCTGAACGGTGTTGTTCATCGTCGTGGCTCGCGAACCGTATCAATATAATAATAATATATTATATAGAAATAAACTTGAAATCGTAGGTTGGGTCATTAGCCAGTATAGATTGATGTAGGTATTTTATTGGATCTTTTATGCCCTACCACCGGTTGAATATATGCACACTCTGCGAGAGAGTATAGAAATAATTACTACGTACGTAGATAGCTACACATGGACAAGTTTCAAATAAATTCATATCAAACAATAACAGTATAAGTTATAACAATGTATATTTTCAACTTTTTCTGAAACCATTAACGACGGCTTACAATCAAAATACACCTCGTGCTGTTTCAATTAGTTCACCACTAATGCGGTTGTAATGACATCCATTAACTAGTGACACACCTGACGTTTCCTTCATATACGTAACACCTTTCTTCAATTTTAACCTACACATTTTTTACATTAGTTTAAAACAATTATATTTATTCTATAGATTTTTCCTTTTTTTGCTAATTGATACCACTAAATTTAACCAGTCATGATGAAATTATGGCACAATGTATATATTTTATTTTTATGTACGCAAAATGGCCAGTTGAGCCTTCAATGATTGTAAAAACTATTTGTAAGAAATAAAAACGTGATCTATCGTAGGTAAATACTTACATTAAAACTATATATATGATCATTAACTGTAAGTTGGATTAATTATTATGTGAACGAATGAAGACTATCGCTGATTCTTAACTAAAATGTATAACACTATTACGAGGCCCATCAACGGTCAAACAGGTATTCATTCCCGTATTTAATGTACCTACGAACCACGCATTATTTATTTAATGTATAATATGATATAATATAATATGTGTAATATGTAGTTGGAATAAGGGATGCCTTATGGGATGTCTGGACATTTCTAAAAATAACATTTTGAAAAATGTTATAAAGATTAAAATTAATTAACTCAAAAATAATATTGATATTTTGAAAAATTATAAAACTAAACAAGTATAGTTAAAAACGTTTTTAATATTTGAATATTTAAATATTTGATCAAAATTCAGTATTTCTAAGACTTTTTGAAAAT
This sequence comes from Nasonovia ribisnigri, assembly GCA_027563435.1. Lineage (NCBI taxonomy): Eukaryota > Metazoa > Arthropoda > Insecta > Hemiptera > Aphididae > Nasonovia > Nasonovia ribisnigri. The sequence goes on from JANEHU010001510.1 coordinate 16,415, forward strand.
TTATTTAAAATTTGAATTTGATATTTTAATCAAAATAAAATAATTACTTTTTCAATAATAGTTTAAAAATTAAGACTTCGACAATGACAAAATAAGTTTTTTGTGTTTTATAAATTTAATTTAATAATTGTATAAAAAAACACTAACCATAACATTGTTTTTCAAATTTAAATTAAAACTACCTATATATTGCTTATAATATTTAATATCATATAATAGGGATACAAAAAAAAAAAAACAAGAAAAATCTAGCAATTCATGCAAAATATCAATAAAAAGTATTCATAATGATAATATAACTATTACAACGACAATAATATAATTAGGTGCCTTTACCTATAAATAAAATTAACACGCCACTGCAGTTGGTATACACTTTAGTCAATAGTCTTAATAAACACAACTTGCATAATACAGTTGTAACTCGACAACTTACTATAATATTATATTATACTGTGAGTGCATTGTTATTCACGATTATAATAGGTAGATATTTAACATAATAGCCACACATTAATTAACACTAATTAACAAATCTAAGAATTAATTGTTAATTATATTTATTTTTTTTAAAGTAGAAAATAGGAACGAAGTTTAATATTATGAATTAATTTCTGTTGGATATTTTTGAGTTAGTGGTAGTAATAGTCATGGTATTACTACAATACTGTTCTGTGTCCCATTTCGTCACCTGAAAAAAAGATGTAATATTTAATCAAAGATGACTCTTAAACAATATTATTATGAGTTGAAATAGTAGTTGTTTTATTTTTTTTTAACGGAATCTATTAGTTAAAAAAGACAATTTATTGCTTATATAACATTTGTCACATGATGTTATTGCCATACAGCAGAATGACGTAACGAATAGCGCTATAACAATAAGATGTGTGTGACACGTGGCCACGTGAGCTACCTGATGACACGAAGCACACGTGATACCTCAATTTTAGATTCTAAACGAAGCAATGAATGTATTGATTTTGGAAGGATGTGTGTTTATTATTTTATTTTTGTATCTGTACTTTGTAATCACCCTTTGGTGCAATAAAAATGCTTAGATTTTCAACTTCAATATTTATTCTAGTAGAAAAATGAGTCTAGTTGTTACTTTGGGAGAGAAGGGCAAAAGTAAGAATGCCTAGGACTTTCCTTAATAATTAAGAAAAACAAAAAATAATTGCGAAAAACTAGAATTTTTACACAAAACTCTAACGACTTTATATTCACCGGTACATAAACGATTTCTTATCGAATAGTTTTCTTATTTGTTGTAATTCAAAATCAGATAACCTTATTTACTTAAAATTTTTACCAAATTTTATAACAGCAATTTCCATGCATGGTATAATTTTCAAAATATTTTGACTCTTTTTGAGCTATTTATAAACATTTAAATTTTTTTTTTGTTTTTAAGTACATATTGAAAAAAAGTTATTTGTCATTATTAATACAAGGTTCTTCATTAGTTGTTACTTTCGCATTTTTGTATGGAAATGTCAAGTTCAAATTTGGACAAAATTAGATATTCAAACTAAACTTTTACGTATATTGCCATATTTTATATACACATTGACACATTTTTTAACTATATTCTATACTACCAAAGTACCAACCTATTCACCGTTCTACAGTAAGGTGAAAAGCAGAATTGACTCAAAAATTAATAATAAACAATATCTTATGCAAAAATTAGACCAAACTACCGTAAACTATCATTATTAGCAATATCAAAACCGTCTTCGCTCAGAATCGTTTTTAATTTGCAATGATATTTTATCATTTAATTAAAATTTAACACACGTAGGTACTTACAATAGAGTAATTCAATGAGGAGGTACACTCGACACCCATAACTTTATAGCATAGTGCCATAGTGGCCACCTCTTTATACTTCACTACATGTTAACAGTATAATGTATAAAATGTTACAGCAATACATTTATTTCGAACCTGACTTTCTAAGAAATATAATATTTGACTATTATTAGTTTTATTTTTACGTCACTCGTAGATCACATTACCCATGCCCATGCCAATGTCTAATAGACCCCAGAGGTTCAACAACAGTTATAACTATTCTAATAATTTTTTTAAATAACTTTTTGTGCATAACATATATAGTGTTAATACCCACACTTGGGTAAAAATGTAGGAAGTGTTTCGTACATATGGTAAATTGAGAAGTGATTATTCGATAAACATTAGTGAAAAAAAAACAATGCATCGTGTTTCAGTGTGGATTTTCATGTAACTAAAGGTAAATATATTACTCGGATTTCAAATTCAAACTCCACTTAGAGTTAGTCAACTAACTGCTATTTTTATTTTGAATAAATGTTGTCATCTTGACACCTGCACGTAGCTAACATTCGTCAATATTTAATTATTTTAGCAGCTTTTCAAAAAAAAAATTGATTTTCCTTATTGAAACGTTCACGGAGATTCAGCTGCCAGTCAAATAATTAGTATAATTACATTTTCCGTAAATTTGTTTAGTTGAAAAATCTGAATGTTTATCGCTTGATCCATCATTTCACATAATTCATTGTTTTGGGCAGTTTTTGCAATGCAAAACAATTAATATTTTTAATGTATTATTTTTATATTGCTATTAATATTTATTTTTATATTATTACGATATAATTTATTGAACCTACTAATACGAGAGTTAAATCAAACATATGAATGCGTGAATAATAAAGTCAAAAAAGTAAAAAATATTTTAGTTGGTAGAATTAAAAAAAAATTCTATAGAATTTTATTAAAAACGATAGAAAATAGGAAAAAATAATTAAAAGCTCAAAGGTACCTATATAGTTTTAGACTGAACCTCTGGTATTAATAATAACAATTAACAGTTGTATATGATTTAAACTGAAATACATATAATATTATAATATGGCTCTCATATAATCTTTTAGGATTATTAATGTATACAATTAAATACTTGTTATAATATAAGTTGTAATATTATTCATATTTATTTCAAAAAACAAATGGACAATATTGTTATGAAATCAGCGTCTCATAACTATACGATAAATATTTTGCATGTCTTACATTTTCTTTTCGTTTACTTTCTCATTATCTCCCTCAGTTCCTATCACCCTTATTACCAGTTAAATGTTGGTAGGTAGTTTTTTTGTACTACTATTATCAAAGATTGATGGATAAATGTTTTATAAATCGTGTTTGGTGTTTCCATGGTAGCTACAGATAAATAGAGAGGGTGTTCTTTTCAACATGTAATATAAAATTAAAACTTGTATCTCTAAACTCAAATGTACTGGACAACGCACTATGGATTTTATTTATACCAGGGTAATCGGGGATAGGTACACAATATACATCTATAAACCACTTATTTATTCTCAAAACAAAATAAAATACGTTTAATAACGAAACAGCACATTATCAGTCTATTTTCGTCGTTAATTAAACCCTATTTACCGATACAATTAATATTTCATTTGTTGTAAATGAGATTTTTTGTAGTTTTTTGACTTTACATTATTTTTGGGTAAACATGTGGTGCATTCGATTTTAATAACCCCTAAAACTTCTCCATGAAACGTGCCTCCAAAAATAAGATTTAGTGATCCCTACTATACATCATAAATATAGAACATTTTATTAATTTCCCCTTATTTTATTATAATGTTCAGCATATAATTATTATGATAATTATTGGTTTTAAAACAAAAAATACAAATATTATCGTCGTCACATTTTTAGGAGAACGGCATTGATATAAAATAAGACGACAAATCCTTTATTAAAATACTATAATAACTGGTTATTAACCAGGAACTGGAACCTTCAGATTATTACGGTTCCGGTTACGGTACCAGTACTTAATATTTCTTATTATGGTGTTCTGGTTTTGGTTGCGGCTCCAGATTTTATAGCTCTAAAAAAAGTAATCATGGTTTATCGAAGAACTTTTGCACTTTGAATATATATTTATTTATTTTTTTAAATATTGTATCATTTTAAATCAAACCCATCGAAAGTCGAGTGTGTAAACTGTTACGTCATCTATAAACTGATGCCATTTTATATATAATCAATGATCATATTAATACATGAATTTGAGAGCTTTTTCAAACAATTTCACGTGAAATATTTAGTTTTCATTTTCAAACATCAAAATAGGTATTGTGGCCTACAATATAATGTACCATGATAGTAACGATAGACCAGTAGACCAAAGAGTAGTAGAGTACCTTGCACTTAGTGTACTATTACATACGTTAATAATATTATGTAAATTACATATTCGTTGTCATGTCTGTGAGATACAAAACAAAAACGGGACTGTACCGAGTGCATACTCACTAAGATTTTATTGATATAGAGCTCGTATGGTATAACGGTTCCACCGGCGGCCGTTTCGATGGTGGCGGCAGACATCATTTCCTCTAGTTCTTCGTCTTCAAATGGCTCTCCGTCGTGGCGAAGCGCTGACTCCATGCACTCACGGCTTACGGTGCCTGTCCTTTCTGGATCCAAGGCACGAAACGCGCTAAGCAGTTCAGACGCTGAAGCCGGCTGATATCTGTTGTAAGATAATGTCATAATGTACCTACTATAATTAACAACGTCGAAGCATGGTTTGCAGTGCAGTGTATACCAGGGACATCGTATATTTTGGGTTTTCTATACTGGTTCTTAAATATATTTTCCGCAGATTCTAATTTAAGTTTTGGATTGTAAAAAATACTCTTCATCAATGGTAGACGTCAAAATTCTGCGGGAAGGAAAAAAAGACTCATTTTTATGGAGCGAGGATGTTTTGATTGATTATACGGGTGTCATTGGAGCGTGGGGTCTCTTTGTGTACCAAAAATAATGGTATGACATTTTTATCATGACAATCTGTTATTTAAAATATACTTTGTCTTCCATATTTTCTTACGAAAAATAAATACAATTTTTTTTCTTTTTAATAACACATATAAATAAATTTAAATTAAATTATATAGGACAATAACTTGACCGTAAATGTGTAGACGTCTAACGAGTTAAAATCAATTTTAGGAACGTTAATTTAGGACCCAAATCAAACGTTTACACGAGCAGAGAATTATAACAAATATCAACTTTATTCTGAAGTACTATACTATATTATATTGTATAATTATTATTTGCACAGCTAGCAGAGGTTGTTAATAACATGAAGTAAAAAAAAAATATGAAAAAACCAGATGCATAATATATATTACATTGTAATATTGTATTTTCATTGTTTAGTGATAATTGTTTATAATAGTTATATCAAATTTATAGTGTTTATAAAAGTCTTGTATTTGTGTTAATAAACGATGGGGCATAGGAAAGCCATAGGAAACTAGTTCATCCAGTGTCAACGGTTCATAATGGAAAAAAGGTATAACAGTAAAATATAATATAATATAAATTTATTTTTAAATGAAGTATAGTAAAAAAATATTTTTTTTTCTCTCTTGACATTATAATTTATTATAAATGTATTTAGAAATATATGCAGCCAATTAATCTCTGAAGGTTTCAATGTGTTGATTTTCTGTTAATTAATTTGAATCCTAATGTATTCATTTAAAATTGCAAACAGTGAATAGGTACAACTAATTAAACTCTACGAGCATATAAAATATTATGTAGTCTATAAAGTATGAAATTGATTAAAAACTGTACACATAATTATAATTTTAGAATATTGATAAAACTTGTAGGTACCTATATAAAATAATATAACTACTGTCAATGCAACGACTTAATGCACTGATTTAGAATTTTCCGCAACGTTTTAATTTAATTAGGTACTATAATACACACCTCATAGTACATACCCTCCTCATTTCACGTTCCAAGTGTTGTGCAACTATATAAATGCATAAACATCGTTCTACACCATTATATTTGAATTTTAAAACATCAACAATATTAAAATTAATTTGCATATTTGTTTATTGTTTTACATGTACATTAAAATATCAATATGTAACAGATTCCATCTCACTTGTATTCACTAATTGCGTTTTCGACATACGGTAAAAATGCCGCTAGATGTACGGTACCGGTCGCTTCGTGATCTTCAACGTTTACGGCAAGTTCTCTCAGGTCGGCTTGCGACGGTACGTAACCTGAGATCATTTTTAAAATAGCGCATAAGTTATGAAACTGTTGAACATATTATATCAACACAATTAGGTAGTCTCATAACTTTAAAATATTTTATTAATTATTAATTATTACTAATATCTTCCATTGATCGAAATTCGACCAGAAAAAATCATTTTAATTGTAAAATAAAACACGCTCTAAAATATTGTTTTTTTTAGCACATATAGGGTTCGGTATCCACGTTTGTTGTTCTTCTCTTTTTATTCATATGAACAATTTATTTGGAAAAACTGTAATTTTGTTTTGTTGTATAAATTTGTTAGGTTACTTCATTATATATTTTGTAATACCGATTACCCTTCTATGACTAGGTAGAAAATATTTTTATTTTTCTAGGTGAGTATTTCTATTTTCGTATTTTACCTGCCTCAACAGCAACATAATATGAATAAAATTTTTTTTTTATGCAACTCTACTCGACAATACCTTTATATACCAATGATATGTAAATATGTATTCCCTTATATGTATTGGTAAAGGCGGAGTTATTGATACAAAAAAATGCTTGCGTATTAACATATAAATCCATCACACAAACCACTGGACATGCAACGATAAATCACAAAAATATAATAGGTATATCGTATATGTATGAACTTTACTTGATATCCTATATAATAAATGGCTTTTACCAGTACCAAATTACCTCTATAGCCAAGTCTATGGCCCGAAGTCATGTCAATGACTGCGCATACTTCCATGGTAAAAGATTATACTTGGGTCAATATTAAATCGATGACACTGATTGTTGAAGTTCTACATATTACGACTAGTGTATAATTTTTTTCAAAAACATACATTTACCGATAAAAAAAATGTTTATCGTTCAAAAATCACCTTGCACATTATAATACGATGTGGTCTTTAATATCCTACCACAAAATTCTTTCTCTATAGTATCCCCCTCTACCGATCCACGATCTCTAGTATTTATGTCTCTACTTCCTTACCCAAGTAACGGAGTACTGTGCCCAGTTCACGTACATCGATGGTTCTGTTGCCACTGTGATCGAATATGTCAAAAGCGTCAGCAATGGCTGCGGCCGTGCAAGTTGACGTCGCCGAGGACAAAGCTGCGGCGGCCGTTTGCGAACCTACTCCGGTGGTGATGGAAGCGTTTGGTTGTGCCGACGACGATGCAACAACTGAAGTGGTTGTTGTTGCAATGGAAGTCGTGATTGTAGACGTGGTCAAAGACTCGTTCAACATTATATTATACTGTTGTATACGCAAGACTTCAACGTATTATGACTGTCCTGGTCACGGATGATGTGTATTGCGACTTAGTCACTGGTTTATCGATCAAACATTTCGAGACACCGTCGCTATTGAATCCATTTGTTTGTAATCAAGTTTAGTTGCTTACTACCACCAAGCTAGAGACTATGCTATTTTCCATGAAAAAATAAATAAATGTTAGAACCATACATTTTTACACTGTGTAATCAATTTTGGTTGATACGAACAGTGGTTATTTTAAAAATATAAACAAGACGTGACAAAACGTCTCATACCTACAATTATTGTACAGTAATGTTTTGCATTTTTAAAATAGTACAGTTTTCTATTGATAGTAAAAAAAATGTGTCTTTCTTTCTTTGAACTTTGAACACTCAAGACCAGTGCAATATATCCATCGACCCGGTTGAGTCGCGCAAAGTATAAAAAGAAAAGAGCACCTTAAAATACACTCATAGGAAAAACACAAGCTAAACTGCCACAACAATCTTGAAGAAAAAGCTTTCTTAAGAAAGTATAGCAAATATTTTTTAGTTAAATAATACATTTTGAAAATACAATAATTTAATTGGAAATGTTACGTCGAAGTGCATGGTGTAATTTTCAAATCATTTTGAACAATATCAACAGAGTTATAGCCAATTTAACTAAAAATTATTATGTAGTGTATTTTCAACATTTTATTCATTAATATTCCCCACAGCTCACATTACAATGCACTATCCGACACCTATGGATACCAATATACAAAAATAAATAAATGTTAATTTCTTCTATTACTATTATAATCTTTAACCAATGGCAACCATTTATAAACGTATAAACTTATTTGATAAAATAATTTAAAAAAAAAAATAAAAAATCTCATTATAGAACCAATATATTCTCGAAATAATATGGTGTGGACAAAAAATTAGTGATATCCCAAAAAAAACACTGCACCATAATCCGTGTGAAAAAACGCTGGGTATAAAAACGACTCTAAAAGTTGTGATATAATTGTATAGGTTAATAGCTAAGTCTTTGAACTAAATATGTAATTTATGTTAAAATAATTTGTTGAAAAATTGAACTTAGCTCAGACCTAAGCTGAAAATTTAAAAATACTTTAGTATAATGAATACATAATAATAATAGTCTACTATCAATTAAATAGTTAATATAATCAAGTGTTTTAAAGTCACCAAGACTAAGTTTAATTTTTTAGCAGATTATTTTAACATAAATGATATTTATAGTTCAAAGACTTAACTAGCTATAAAATAACATCGCAACTTTTAGAGTCATTTTTTATATACTTTTTTTTACACAGAGTATGGCGGAGTGTTTTTATTGGGATATAATAATATATTCTGTACGTCATGTTATACCTATATTGAGAAATATAAATCAATAAAGATAAAAGGAAATCTATAGTCGATATTGTTTTATTTCTGTTCAAACAAAAACCTTTTAAAAGAATTACGTGGGAATTTACGCCATCTTCAGCATGGAATAAAACCAATCGGTGATTCTCAGAAAAGTCGTTCCGGTTTTGTTCTAAAAAAAATCCTATTATGAACGTAAAATAATAAACAAGGTAATTAAAAATCCAGATCGAAGTGGTAGTTTTTTTTTTAGTTCCTTAAATTAAGTTGTACATATCAATTTGCTATTTTTTTTTTACGAATAATAAATAATACAATTTTTCTTTAAATTGAGTTGTACATGTTAATTTGTTTAAGAAATGCGATTATTTCGGGGGTGTTGTCATGGGTTGGGCTGAGGGCTTCGAAGAGGTTGTCGGGAAATTCTATTATTTTCTTGGTAGCTACATGGTTACGACAGTGGACAAGAAGGTGCTTGACTGTGAGAGGTCTCCGCAGGTTTGTCACATTGCAGGTTCTTCTCTGGGCATAATATGTTCATGGGACATCTTTGAGTGACCTATACGTAGTCTGTTGATAACTACTTCATCTTTGCGATTTGATGGATGGTGTTTGGGCCAGTATATGGTAATATTTTTAATTTCTCTTAGTTTATTGTTAGGTGTACATAGCCATTCGGATTTCCATACGTTGGTACAAAAGGTGCTGACATTCCTATGGATGTCAATGAGTGAGGAGTATCTGCATATTTCGGTCTGAGGTTTATTAACTGTTTCACGAGCTTCTTTGTCAGCTTTCTCATTGCCATCTATCCCACAATGGCCTGGTGTCTATAGGTATAAGCCAGGTGGTAGTTTTAATCCCAACATTTTTATAAAATGTTTATAGACATACAACATACTACAAATATAAATGCATACAACATCAACGAACTATAATTATAACGTAATGTTTACGTTCACATTCACAAGTCTTAGGATACAATAACCATATGTTACACAATTATTCTGATTTATATTTTATCTAATAGTGCATTTAGTTTAATACCATATAGTAAAAAAGCTGTCCTAAAATTTTATTTTATTTTCTCAAATACATACGATCTTGAATCGAATAAAGTATATCATATTTAAATAAAATCGACAAAATGGTATCATCAGATACAATTTTAGTAATATCATTGGTACAATCCCCTTAACGTCCAAGTTCATATTATATTATATTAATGAATGTATAAATAAAATCCAAATAACACCCACTCAGTCATTAATTTGTTGCTATATTTCAAAAACTACAAAACGTACGTACCTGAAATTGGAAAAGTGGTTTCTCTAATGTTCTAATTAATGTGTAATAAGGAAGTATTTTGCATTATACGCATTTTAAAGAAGTAGTCAAACAGGGATACGAGGATCGTGGTGGAAATAAAAACTTTTTTTGTTTTTAAAAAATAAATGGTTATAAATGGTTGCCATCGATTACTCAAGCAGATCAGGTACAACTAGTGATGTAAATTTTCATGAACATTTATTTTTGTGAACATTTTCATAAAAATTTTATAATTTATCATATTTATTTCTTATCAAACAAATCTATTGATATTATATAGTTATAATAATAATAATATTATTATTCATACAATCATAATTATATTTTAAACTATAATATATACTTTTATTACTATATTTATACCCATTTTAAAATTATTTTGGTATTATTATATTGAACATAATATATTAAATTCAAAATACAAATAATTAAATATATATTATATATACCTATATCAATAAATAATATTAAACTCGGTAATAAATTTGCATTTTTTCTTTTATTAAAAATGTAGTACTGTTGTATTTTTCCTTCAGTATAAATGTTGAGGTATAATCGTTTTGGTTACAAAATTTTTTCGTAATTTATTGTTTGAGTCACTTCCACAATTTTATCCAAATTATAATTTTTTTTATTATATGTGTTTTGTTTGACTCTGACGTTATCCTTGTTACAATGTAAATAAAAATGAAACAAAAATTTTATAAAATATTTGAATATATTTAAACTTGAAAATAATAAAATATTTCACAATATAGTACCAATTTTAAATCTAACAGTATTTTGTTAGTTGGTACTAGGTAGTAAGTATAGCAACAACTTGTTACTATGCAAATACAAATGAATATATCAAACTTAAAAAATATATAAATTACAAAGTAGGTACTTATTTTCAATTATATTAGATGATAATCATAAAAATAAACAGCCATGGTACAGTGATACCAACCATACAACCTCAAAAATTAATTAAGTAGAGAAAAATACATTAAAACTAAAATTTTCAAGCTTACATCTCTGGGTACAACTGTATAAGACTATGCGTCAAATTGACGGAACTAGACGATAATTTTTATTCAAATAAAAAAAAAAGAAAAGAAACATCTTATGAATATTCGGAATAGTCAGAGCTGTACACAGCGTGAAATTGTATGCCATATCACAGTACAAAAAAATATACAGTCCAAAATATTGTCATTACTGCTTTTGTGAATCTATCGTGGAACTTCCACAAAGTGAACACATCATTATTATAATATTTTGATGAATTCTGTAAGACTGACCCTTGAAAACTTTGATAATAAATCATGAATAATGATTCTATATTATTGAACAGGTAACGTTTTACATACAGAATGATGGTATTTTATTTTCATTTTTAAAACGATTTCCTGTTATAATTTAATTTGAAATATTTGTATTATTCAATACATCCTACGCATACGTCATAAATACTCACAGGCGAACATTTTGATTGGTTACTTCAGTGGAAAAACTATAGTGGCTTTATTTAAAACTGTGTAATTAAATATTCTAAATTCGTAAACGTTATTATTCATCAATCCAATGAATATAAATAAAGCTTTAACAGGTTTCGATTTTTGTTTAAAACATAACTTTAAAATAAAAAGTTTCGAACTGAAAAACTAACTTTTATTTGAGAAGTCAGAGTCAAAACTTTGCAATTTTTTTTTCTTTATTAAACCTATTCGGGCTTACAATATTAAAGTTGGTACAATAAGTTTATTATTTAATTAAATAATCGTTATATTGAACTAATGGCGTTTCTATCACCATTAATAGTGTTTAAAATCCAACATAATTAAGAAAATATTAGAAAAGAATTATTTATTTACTTATAAATAATCATAGTCACAACTTATACCTGTGTTCTCAAACCAGCATTATATTATTATTATTATTTATAATTCAAAAATATGAACTCATGTCATGGGTGTACCTGATTTGCCTATCTATCATGCCATTTTATTTTGTATTATTATATTAATTTCCAAAACAAATTTAACCCATCGTAAAGTTTAACATTTTTGTTGAAACATTTACGCACACGTGGTTAATATTAACCACGAATCTTAATTTTATATATTACTAGCTGATCCCGTGCACTTCGCTACCCGTAAAATATGACAACTCTCAAAAAAATTTTAATTATTCAACTCATTTTTTGTGTAACTCGTTGCAGTAAATGCAACACACCCACCCTGGTATAGGCAATCGGATACAGACTAGGTCGGATAGCGGACAACGCCGAGGAGCGGCTATAAAATGTGTAAATATTCGATTTAATGCATGCTTGTACCTGATCTACCCAAATAACCAATGGCAATCAATAGTAAATAAATACTAATTTATACTAATTATTTCTCCTATAACCAATAGCAACAATTTATAAACAGAAATGTCAATCGTAAATCTTAAAATCCCTGTTTGAGAACCTTCCCGGGTTGGGCCTACCGGGTTCAATTGTAAATCTAAACCATTCACGGCCCCACTAAATTACACACAAAAAATGTCATCAAAATCGGTCCAGCCGTTATCGAGTTTTAGCGAGACTAATGAACAGCAAATAATTTATATATAATATAAATATATAGATAATTTGAATTTTAGCGATGTGTGTTAGTATTTTTTTTAGGTTACTAGTGGTTATTTTAAAAATCAAATAGTATAATGTGATTTTATTTTAGTCTATTTTTAAAATAGATACTATTTCTCCATGAAGTCAATTCGGCTGTCTATAAATGGCAAACTTGTCTATAATTTGCCATATCTGGTAGTACAGTATGACCGTGGTAACAAAAGTAGATGCAAACAACGCAGCACACTTTTTAGAACAATCTTGGCCAATAAAACGTAAATTTATAAGAATGTCACTCACTGTGTGTTACGATTACACAGCCTAATATGTACCATATTATTATATGGTTAGTAACGTAATAACCTATATTATAATCGTTTTCGATAATTTAGTGTTACATACAATAACAGTAAATTATAATTAAATATATCTCTAAAATGTATTAATGTTATGTAAATAATATTGTTTTATTCATTAATACCCAGAACCAGCTTCCCATTGAGTTTTTTTATGTTATTTTTGTTAAGTTACTTATGCTGCTTAAGTAAATTCAAAACTTACAAAATTAACATAAAACTGAAAACAGCTATTATAGAGGAGGACAATCAAACAAATTCACTATTTTATTTTCTATGCACAATAACAATACACCAAAAACTTTTCTTTTTTTTCAATAATTCAAACTATTTGTTTATGAATTATATAATTTTTCATCTCGAAGGAGAAGATTTCATCAAATAATTTATTAAAATAAATTTAATACCTTCATATTACTCTCTGATGTAATCATTTATACCAACTGTATCTACTATGCAAACAGCTGCTCATATCCCATGAAATCTTATAATATTGTTGAGTAATAATGAAACAAAACAAAAATGTACTTGTATGTAAATAATTGAAACATCGGTTGTAAATATTGTAATTTTTTTTTGGTGAACTCTTTACGAACTTTTAAATGCACTTATAGTACGTTGAATTTTAGCCGTTTGGAAATTAAATATACTGTTATCTCGACTGTTAACAATGATAAATAATAACTGCAGTAAAATTACATTAGTAACATTATATCATATTTTCTTCAAGCAGTTCAAGCACATTATACCATGTCTCTTAATTTTAGAGATGACCTATTCCATATATATGATATTATCCATGGTAAAGTTGGCAAATACAAGTGAAATGAGTGGTAACTGATGGTAACGGCAATTATTCGAGAAAAATGGAAAATAAGATTTACATTAAAATAACCAGATTCACTGCAAAAATTGAAACACTTTTTCTACTATAATGGAACAATTTTGATTTAATACAAAAAGCATTTGAAGAAACATCAAAATTCTATTATTTGAATTGGAATTAATGAATATCATAATAATATTTGAAAAGTATTTTTTTGATATATCATATTATATATACATTAAGCATGCTCTGAATTCGTACAGGTATAGGTACATATAAATAGTACCTATACATAAAATAGGTATGTATATTATTTTCTTAAATATTAAATTTATCAAAAGTTTTACACTTGTATACACCAAACGGCTACATTGTACTTCTGAAAGAATCATGAACTGAATAAAAGATTTAAAACTTACAAAAATATTATTGATAAAATTACATTTATGATAACAAAGGCCGTAGAGAATTATCTTTTTTTGTTTCAATCAATGAAATGGAAAATTATTTCCAACGATATGACATAAAATAATATATTTCCCACAATAACTATTTTAGCCGGAATCGTCGGAATAACAACACATTGATAAAAACCTGAACATTTAATTAGTTAAAACGCATACCAGTATAGTCTTAAATTCTTTAGTCACATCTTGACACATCTTAAATTCATAAGTAATCTGTGTGGTCGTGTGGATGACGCAAATAACGGTTTATGTTTCAAAATAAGTAGTAAGTTGCAGTCGCTTAAAAGCTGGGGATACAATATGTGGGTACGGTACCTACATCAACTATTGTTTAAAATCACCGAGACGCGATTTGTTTGTTACTGAGAATACGATAGTCAATATTATGTAAGAATACTAAATTTAGTAGGTATATACATTTATATAGGTACTACCTGTTGTTCCCGAATTAATCTCTAATGAAATGAAAATGAAAACAGATTACATAGAAAGACCAACAAAAATTTTAAAAATAAGAAAGAATATCAATATTCAGTCACATGATTATTTTAAATCAACTGTAAATATTATTAACTTGCATTAATTATTATTTATTAGTCTTGATAGAATTGTTGAACTATCTAGCTATAGTAAAATACTTGTCCTAAATGTTCCATGAAGCGGTTCGAAACACCTACATTGTTGGTATGGTGCTCTAGAATTGGAAAATATTACAATAATGAATTAATGTTAAATTGAGTTCGGATATTCTTGCTACGCAATCCAACATGTAAATTATATGTAAATTCTTAGTACAAATTGTATTATATTGTAAGCATTTTACACAATGCCGAAACAACCATCATCCGATTTAAATGAAAATAAATAACAAGTAAATATGAGATTTCTATAATATTATGTAGTGCCTATTTCATAAAACATTGTATCAATAAGATATTATTAATACCTATTCTTTATAATTACCAAATTTGCAATTTATTTGGTTTCATATGAATCATTTACGCGTATCCTCATTAATAGTTTAAAAAATATTGATGTCAACCTAATTACAATAATTTCATATCATCAAACATTTTTAATCACATTACAAAATTGCAGTTTGCACGTGATATCCAACAGTATACGTTATCTAAATACCATATTATTATTTATTGATTACATTATTATAAAATTTAATGATATCAGTACCAATACGATATTGCCTACTGTTAAGTATAATAGTTCGGAATTTAGAATATTGACCGACAAGATTTTCATTGGTAATTTGGCTTTTATTTTTCTTATAAGAATCCATTGAATAATTCAATAATTCAGTCTTACACCATAAAGGTCAAAATATTAATATCGAAAAACCAACATCTGCTTGTACGTTACGTGCTAACGTTATTTTCACATGGTTTATATTTTTCTTCTAGCTATAACACACTTACAAATCATCTGAACAAACGTTATTTGTTGCTGTGAAAATGAAAACTAATAGATTATTGCGAAAATCGAAGTAGTTTCTATCATCACTCTGTATGGTAGAATACTCTACAGAGCAAAAAAAACTATGTTGATCAATAATAATAGAAAAGTGGGAAAATAAAATATTTATTTTGTAAAATAAAACTAATTGGATTGATAGCTTACACATTTTTATAACAAAAAAAAGTTATAATAAACTACCACACTGAAAACTTTGTAGTGATTGTTTGTGTGACTAACGATGGTTTTAAAAATAGCAATAAATGTACAATATAAAGTGTACTTAAAACTGTAAACAAGTGATGCGTTGGCTTCATTACCCGCGGATAATGGAAATCACTGGAATGAAATTATCGAGTTAATTAAACGCACCGACCATATTATACAAAATTCCAATATAAGTACATGGTTTGATTGTAAATTTAATTAACGGTTCCGTGTACAAATCAGCTCATAAAAAGAATATAGTTAGAAAAAATGCATAATTATTCAACCTACCATACACAAAAATACTGTTATTTTTTTTATTTTTAAGGCTATTTATTGTGAAAAAAAAAGTTATGTAATAAAAAAAAACAGTAATATAGTATTTATATAACTGAAGTCACACGGTTTTATATCAATCGATATTATAAGCATGTCATGTTTTGACATAAGCATTAATTACAGCTGCAATTTACATGATATTATTATTGGGGTCTATACAGAAGCAAAAATCGGTTATACACCATAAGCTAATTGTTTAATTAAAAACGAACGTCAGTATAAATCCATAATCATAATGATTCCTATTTCGGTCAAAAATAAATTATAAAATATACGCATCGCATCAAAAAAAAAAAATAAATACCAAATTGAATCAGTTTTGTTAATAACCGATTTGTGACATCGGAGTACTATAAATCTAATCCAACCAAACGACAGCTTATCCGACTAAACACGTTATAATTTATCCTGTGTGGGCGTTGGCGCGTGTCTGGATCTACCGTATTATCGTCACATTAATAATATTGCATTTCGACTGAACAACAAAATTGATCGGCTTTGATCTGGCTATCAACTGTATGCACTGTCTAATTATGGTGTATTGAACCACTTTGAAGTCTCATCAACTTAGGTAGTGAAAAACTATTTCTTAATACAATATATATATATATAAATAAAGTGATCACCTACGGTACGATGTAGGGCCCGAGCATTAAATTTAATTCCATTTTCACTCTACCGTCTTACATTTTTAAATATGATCATCAAGCTTAGAAATTATTCTTCAGTATTTGTCACATTTTTAGGACAGTTCCTTTAACAAAATCTAAATATTATATATATATATATTATGTAAGTACAAAATTAATATTGAACTATATAAATATAATATTATTCCTGTTCATTCTAAATAATTTCGCAGTAAACTCAGTGAAATTCACTTTCGACAGGTAGGTCCAGGATGTACTTCCACAGGTTATTTCACGAGGGAGATACTTTTGTATATTTTTGAAAAGTATTATATTATAATATATTTATCGGTATATGACAGATGTGTCGATCACTTCAACTCATAAAAATATTCGAATGTTCCTTAATGAAGTATTGTGAAGTTCTGTGAATAATTTTAAAATCTATACAGTATATTGGTTTATGTATTTAGTGAAGATCGATTTCGTTTAAATACCAATGTAAGTATTAAGGCTATAAAAAACCCGTTACAACGAGTATTATAGGTAGAAGCTACTTTTATATGTACACAATTTAAAAAAAATATATATAATATTGTGAAATTTTGAAAAAGAAACGGGTATCAAAAACATATTTCTTAGAACTCAAGTATAATTCATATATTATAATTCAATGACAAATATTTAAACTAATTTTAAAAACGAAACATATTAAAATTTTACAATTTTATTGTTTTTTTTTTGTCTGTTATCACCTATTGATTTTAGGGCTGTAAAATGATTTAATTAAGCGTTAGAAATAACAAAACAAATTAAGGAAAACCGGAAATGTTTGACAAGATCAATTTTGATTTTGAAATTATTTTGAGTTAAGAATTTGTAAAATGTTCTATTTATATCTAAGATTTAAAAACTGAATACATGATTCCCCATCATTTTTCTAAGTTAACAAAAAAAAGTCAAATTAATTTTTTATGAGCGTTTAAGGTTAATATTTTTACGACATTGAATTAACCCATTTTCTTCTTTTGTTGTAATTCAAATATGAATAACTGTAGGTCCTTGAAATTTTCACCAATACTTTAACTATACATGATAAAATTTTTAAATTATTCTTACTTGTTTTGAGCTATTTATAGCCATTATGAATTTTCGATTCTTACTAACTTTTTTTAATATGTAACTGTTGATAAGAAATGTTCACTTGGCTAGAAAGCTTGAAAATGTAATATTTTTTTTTTTATTATTATTATTATATAAAGTATATACACAATCTGTGCCAACAAGCACAATAAGATTATGAGCTATTTAAAATAAGAAAAACATGAATAATTGGATTGAAGAACCCATCCATTGATGACTTTTCGTATTTTATTTATTTTTTGTTTGTTAATGATTGTTGTCTAGTAGGTTTCAGCACCATTTGCACTTAGAGTAATGAAGAGGGTTTCCTGGGACGGCTTATGTAGCTAAGTTTTTAATAAGTGGATTTGGGTAAGTGTTAAAGCGTAGGTGGAACCGTTTATAGTAACTCTTCGCCTCTTCATGTATGGTTTACATGTGTACATAAATTTACAGTCACTGTAAACACAAGTATAATTATTTTCTTGCATACTTTTTTCTAAGCATTGTATGTACATATTGTATATTATAACTTTGATATTTGAATGTATTGAATGGATAAATACATTTTTTTAATATTTAAAATGGTTTTTAAACAATTATATGTAAAAAACGCCCCAACGTTTGAATCATTTAGGTGTAAAGTGCCAAGCCTTAGCTTAAACTTTGAAGACTCAATATCAAATGAAAAAAAAATAGTATTTTACTTTTTTTCTTTTCTGAAAGTATGAAAAATAAAAATATAAAAAATATACAATACAAATGTACCGGAGAGATAAAATTATTATCCAATACCAGTCTTAAGTTATTTTTACTTCCCTCTAATTAAATTATCCAAAGACCTTTTTACATTTTTCTTTAGTAGGTCCCTGTCTCTCTCATTATGTTTTCTTAACATATCATTTATGTTATGCGTCTAAAATAAGACTCTACTGAGCAATTGTATTATTAAACTGAAATTATTTTCATTATTTTCTACAAATAATAAATTATGACGTGTGGGATAACAGAACATAATATTTTTTAATGACATTTTAACATTTTTTACGTATAGATTTTTAAATTGAAAAAGTATGAAAATATGCTATGTTATAAACATTTGATCATTTGATCAACAATATTTTAAACATTTGATAATTTATTGTTCATGTAAGTTATATAACAAGTAGGTAATAGTAAGTTATTTTACATCACTATTACCAGATTAGTTTGATGTAATTATATTTGTAATGAATTACTTTACTAGGTAAAGGTAGATTTTTAATAAGTAGTGAGTATATGGGGCCAATGTTAAGTATTGAGAAATAGTTTGGTATCAAATGAATTCTGAATATTTATATTATGGAATAATTTAACAACTCGTCTGTTCAATTAACTGCTATGAATTATTTGTGCCAAGAAATTCTTAGTAAATCATCGTATTAAGCTTTTAGGAAACTACAATCGTTATTCGCCATAGATATGCTGTAAGATTTAAAACGGCTTAATACGGTTATTATAATTTAAAATTATACGTCATTATATTATGAAAATATTGTTTTCTTATAAGTCTAATGTTTTTATAAAATTATTAATAGTACTAAAAACCATTAATAATGGTAATATATGTATTTAAATAAAATATTATGATTTATATAGAATTACAATTTAATATTTCAAGATAAACTATTTATTTTTTTCCAGAATACATTGATAACATTCTATCTAGTAGAAGATTGTAGTCAGTTCTGGCTATATAAGCATTTTGTATGAATTTATGAGTCAGACTGGTACAATTTTATACTGGTACCTTTAAACCTATTACCGTGATCTTTGAAAATTTAGCAGGTACCTATGTCAGCTAGTATACCACCTGTATTCATTTGCTATGTCTAATCAGGGAAAGAAAATTAAACATTTCATTCCTTTAACACACATTATATTGCTCCTTACTTATTTTTATATTTTATTAAACTGATTTGATAATATTTGAATGTTAAACTTAGTATTCTCAAAAGTCCAACGAAATCTAGCTCTGGTTAGATCACTGTGGTGCATATATGTGGATGGAATACTATCTATAACAGAATACTATAGGGCATAGACGATTACAGAGTGTTTTCTCCAGAGTGGCATTCATCATATTCGTGTGAAAATGTATCGGTTAGTATAATATTATAGTAACATAACTTAAGCCCCAACAAAAATAATGCATTAAAAACCAATAATATTTTCATATAATTGTAAATTATTGAAAACGCGTTTAGTTCATCGGATAAAACATAATTATAATCGATTCGTTAAACACGTCTATCGTATAATACACGTGCCGCGTTTCAGGGATATACACCGTACATGATTCATGCGTATTTCTTAACGTCAAAACGTGTCGTACGAGTGTTTCAAATGTCATTAAAAGTATAATTTATTTACGTCGTTATTCAAAACGAGGGTTTTCCTACATGGGAAAGGTGCGTCAGAATCATGCACGCACGTTCAGTACATATTTTTGGTTAATTTTCCCCACGTAGATGATCGTTAAAAGCAAAATTTACCCGGAAGTATGTCTGAGTACATCTATAACAATAATATATTTAATTGAATCTCCAATAACCGTCATATTTTACAACTGTTCATAACTATGAGTATATAGTAATACAACAAAAGACATTCCTTGCTTCACTTATAGCATCTAAAAAAAATTATAACTTTTTTTTTAACGAATATCAAACATTTAAACTAATCAATAAAATATTTTTATAACTAGTAAAAATTAAAATTAATAACTTGGTGGACATAATTAATATCATAAAAACGCGCCCATCAATTTTCAACAGCTATAAATGACTGTTTAAAAACGATTTTAAAACATTGTTTTGCTGCAAGGGTTATTATTTTGTAATGAAATACAATATTATAATACTTTTTAGAGCAACAGGTTAATTGTCTTTATGAATACCTTTCGGATAAGAATTCGTCAAAAAGTTATAATATATGATCAGGTAGCGACCGAAAAAATATATTAATACAGTTCAATTTGCCACAGTATATTTACCGATTTTAAACAAATAAATCGCAATAAATATCTCAGCAATCCGTGGGTTATATAATATAAGTAGGCACCTACGTATAATGATATGGTAACTCAAAGAATTTTCGTGTACACGAGGGGAAAATGCCATTCGTTGGAGTGCGGTTAAAACAAATATACGTATATCTACGTAATATATACATACATAATATTATATCAAGTGCGCGTGTATTGTATCGTATAGTGAAATTCGTATACCACTTGCATATAACCTAAAATGTTTTTGGATCCGATCATACACAAAACATGTACACTTTATATATTTATACGGTAGTTATAAACTTATATGCGTACACGGTTTATCGTGAGTATTTCATAAAGTTTCTATACATTATATCAATACAATGATGTCAGGAATGTGCCTACGTGAAGCGCACGACGACCGTTTGTCGAGTATAGAGCAATATTAATTGATTATTTGCATTGTATTCTTCTCTTCGTTCGTCGAGAGAATGTGGTTGCCCACAAACTAAAACTAAAACGCATCACCGTACGCCGCCACAACCACTCAAATCTCAATTCCTTTGCTCCGGTTGTTTGCTCTCCGTCCCCTCCCCCCACCAATATTTATATAAAGTATATTTTTAAAACGAATGTTAGAAAATAGATTAAATAATATTATAGTTATAATATATACAATATACATTCCCCCTCACAAATTTTGACAATTTTTGAGTAACGAGTAACCACATTTTCTCAGTGAACGGATTATATTATTATTATGTGTATAAATGTGTTCACCGATATGACATAAATACATAATGTTCAGTTAGTACTAGTTAGGTTCTAGTACATAAACTTTTATTTTGAAAACTTCTTAATACTATTAAGAAATAGGTATTAAGTATTTCCTTAAATGTATACAATGTATACTATACATGTACGTATAACTTATAGATATCTAATCAAAAGTTTTCCAAGTAAAATACATTATCAAAATATTTTGCATATTAATATGTGCTCTAATGGCTAATTTATTTTAATACAAGATTTTGGTCGATTTACACAAATATAATAGTATGTATGTAATCTAGCGGTTTATACATAACATTTATATAATATATTTCAACTGAAACGGACAACGATAGAAAAATATATTAGTTTTTATCCAGGCAAAGTCGTTCAGTATTCATCTATAAATTATAATTAATTAAATATATACCTACCTACCATCACCAATATAATTCAAAGGACTAAAACGGATGACCCTTATGACTTTGATCAAACCCTAAGTTTTTGACCGATATTATTAACATTTTCGTCAATAGCTTCATTGAGTCCGTAGTAATAAGCTACTTTGTATTACTTTTAAACATATAAATAAATTTTGAATTTATTGGACTCACGAAAAACGATCATTTTTTTGTTTACTTATTATTGAAATTAGTTACAGAAAATAAAATAGTTATTATGATTGGATATAATTTTAGACTTGTATTTTATATTTGATCAAATCAACCCAAAATGACTGTATTAAAATCATTGCAGTTTAAATTAAACGGTGTTTATACAGAACTGTAGTAGTAAATCTACGGACATTTAATTTGTCACTAGCAATGCTATACAGAATCAGCTAGTAATATATAAAATAAAGTTGTACTATATCCAAAATCTTATATATTACAGCCTTACGGCTTACATGTTACAATAATATTTGAAATATATGTTATAATGAAATAACTAAATTTTTTCATTAAATGAACAATTAATTAAAATTCGATTAAACCAAGATTATTTCATAAAATCTCTTTTGAAAAACAAAGCCATGGGGGATCTGACCTTACATAACCCTTTTGTATACCCCTGACGTCATCCATATATTAATCCATTAGAGACGAAACTCGGAGAGATAAATTTGCTTTGGACAATACAAACCATGAAGATTCCACAGCTTTTCCAAAGCCACATTTCTTTTCAGAAAAGATATGGTATGGCGTACAGTAATCATACATTTAATGAATACAAATAAAAACACATATACATTATATATATATAATATCATAAAGGTACCTATATGTGATTGTGTAGATTGAAAATTATTAACGGTACAGTCAAAATCGCGTAAAATATCGATTTAGATTTGTATACGAATCTTTAACGAGATTAAATGGTTTAAAAATAATTTGATTCCCGATAGTGCACGAGTACCTACCGAGTTTTTGAGCAAAGCAATAAATCAATCAATCAATTGTTATACACAAAAGCTAATGAACAAATTATATTATGTATGATACATTTTTATAATATTAATTTGATAAATGTATTGTAAATATCGTTATCAATTTATAATGTATTTATAATACGCAGTCGACACATAATTAGTAAATTCATGTTTTATTTTTATTTTATTATTTACGCTACAAGATGATAATACGATTAAGTATCCATCACTAACCGAAAATGTTATGTTACATTAGTATAACTATTCAGAAACCGAAATCTGCATATTATGTTTATGTTTCTTTTTAATTATAGCCTAAACATTGGACAATAGTCAATAGACATATTATCGTAAAAATCTTACAGCCAATCTACTATAACCAGCTGATAAAAATCATTAGGTATCATAAATCGAAAAGCTCTTAATATATATAATATATAAATGTATGACCCGAATAATATCGATCAACGTGAATTGGCGAACACCCGTGATTGATCGACAGTGAAAAATAACAACTACTTATAAAATGTGTTTTTGAGTAAATACGATTGAGCACGCTCTTATTTTCAAGCTCCCTTGTAGGATTACACACTACACACTATTGATTATAGAGCAACGCTTCATTTATTTCAATATTAAACATTTCACAAAACTTTTTTTTTCATAATAATAAATGAAATTAATTTATTTGTAAGTGACTATCAAAATATTATTAAATAAGGAAGGTACTTTATGTGTTCTTTTTTAAATTTATTAAGCCCTTAAGTCCTGTGACCATTTTGAGAAATTGAAGATACCAAATAAATATCAATAATATCACCACAACTCGGTGGAACCATTATTATCAACAACATCAAAATACTACATGTTTTTGTATGAAATAAATAATAACTTGTACAATAAATGCTTAGGTAGGTACTTACCTAACCGTTTTATTAATTTTCATTGATTATAACAATGAATGTTTTTACATGAAACTGTATTTCTTAACGTTCCTCAACTATTGAATTGTTTATGTAAGCAACTGTTATATCGTGTTTCTGAGAAGTTTAAAATACCTTATTTACACTATATTGAGTATAAGTCCCTACCTACATACTTCCATGGTGGCAATGAATTCGTTATCAAATGTTTAGCAACACATGACATTAGTTTACAGCGAAATGTTTTAACCCTATCATGAACATTCAACTGTACGGTATTTTTTTATCAGCTGAAATATTCATTGCATGGTCGTAGAAATATAGAATAATAGTAGTGGGTGCGAATGTTTTAAAATTATGTGAACATTATCCGTGTTTTTTACTGAGGCTTTTAATAATATCTTACACTTATAATATTACACGTTCATTTTTTACTAGCCAATGTCATATTACTGTACCTATACATGATTAAAATTGATAACTTTTGTTTCTTTAAACATGAACGATACAGGTTTAGAATTTTTGAAAATAACAATGTCTATAAATATCTTAAAAAAGAACCAACTTATTTCTAGAAAATGCTATACTTTTGGTTATTAACATGTCCAACCTCGTTACTAATTTAATTTAATCATTTTTTTTTTAGAACACCCGAATTTACTGTAAAATGTAAATCCAGTTACCCAAATAAACTATATAGATAAGCGTTAAACTGGGAAAATGTCTATAAATTAAACTAAAATACTACAAAGATTAAAACGTTTTTTACTATAATTTATTTATGTCTAATCGTTTCAGAATAGTTTTTATAGCTAGTATTGCAAGGGATTCTCAATACAATACCAGTTATATTTTCGATGGATGAAAGTATTTCTGCTTTTTTTTAAGCTTGTTTATAAAACCTCTAGGTACTATGCTTGTATAATGTTACATCGTGGACGTATTCTGGTATGATTTTGCTTCGTATTTTCTCCTTTTGTACCCTGAGATGATAGGATCAGTCCCACGTTTCCTATTAACAAAATAACCCCGTGAAAATTGTATCTACATTGTATATTTAAATTTAAATTTCAGTACATCAAAATGTTAATATTATTATCTGCGTTATACGGTGTAAAACAAATTGAATATAATATTATATCCTAGTCTATAATAATTTAAACAAAACAAAAACCATCATCATAACTACAAACTGGATGAGGTAAGTTGGTAGATGAGATTCGGGAATATATAATTGTTTCCCATACCTCCAACTCCTTACAGTAATAATTTTCCACATCATTGCGGTACTAAACAGTTATTTAAAATGTATAATATGCAACATGAATAGTATAATATATTAGTACAATAATTTTATGTAATGAGGACAAACTGTTGAATAATAAGTAATATATTATTTTGTTATTAAAAACGATGTACATATACGTATGGGTAGGTACCTACGTATATGTATTATACACCATCATAATAGTATTGCTTCATTAAAATATTTATTAGGTATTATCCAATGGCTTTAAATCGTAATAATATTATACATGAATGAGAATGATAAAAAAATAGATGACAATAAATGTTTAAATAAATAATAATTAACACATACCTATATAATATTAAGTACCTAATGATAATAAACGTATATATTATATTTGTATAATATAATATTATATATAAAGTAAAATTACAATGATAAGATGATAATAATAATATAAATTGATTAATACAATAGTAAAATGTACATGGTAATACTATAGTATATAAAACTATGAATAATATGGGCAGCAATAAAGTATGTTTCGGATAAGGTACCTAATCCATTTGATAAAATATGGTCATGCAGTATGCATACGACATCTCATCGAAGATGACGACTTTCTGTTGTATCAACTGTTTTATTCTTACTTGATTCGTATACATATTAATTTATCCAAGTCAAAAATTGAAATTACCTCGACTCAAATACAGAAATTTGTATGAAAATCACAATGCACGACATGGTGGAGTTGTAAAACGTATACAGCCCGATGATATTTTTATTCATTTGAACATGAGATCTCGTTTCCCACAAGCACATCAGAATATATTATTACATTTAACTAAAAACTTGTTAACTACATTATATATTATGTAACGTATTCGTCACACTCATTTGTGTCAATATAATAATTGCCAATAATAATGTTACGCTTCATCGTAGGATATACTGAGGAAAAAAGCTAGCTCTACTTAATAAACTGAATATAATAAGCTAGACACATGAAAAATCATTCAACTATTATACTTATAAAGTTACAACCACTCAATGATAAATATAAAGGTACATATAACAATATATCGTAATCTTGTCGAATAATATAGTTTTAGTATTATAATTATATACATGGTTTTGAATAACTTACGATATTACGTAATATTATGTAGGTACAATATACGAAATCCCAAAAACTCGAATGACTTACATATTGCATTTACTTTTTAGCGAAATCCTATTTTACGATTTCATAAAATGTTTATTTCTTTTTTAGGTCTTATTTCTGTCATAGACAAACCTTACAGCTGACCAAAATTGAGTCAACGAAAAAAAAAACATTCACAATCGAATTTTTTATGTACAAAAAGTGTCCACAAGTCTTTCGAACCCTTCCGATTTCGGTTTACACATTCTTAATATATTTATACGCAAAATCTTTTACGCACATACAAAGTCCTAAATCCGATAAGGCCATATAATACAATTATTACCAATCTATAAAAAGAAACTTTTGATGGAACACAAGTAGTACAAAAAACTCCAAAATAACTACACTATACGCACTGTATATAACACGCTACTATAATATATAATACACTCATACTTTAAATTGTTTATCAATTTCTTTATATTATATTGAAACAAACAATGTGTAAATATCAAACTTTCTATTTATCTCAAACTCAAACAATTGTACAAAACATATCGGAAGAAAAGTATTATTTGAACCAAAGATTAACTAGAAATAAATTATATTACAATTTACAATTATAGGTAATATGTCAATATTGTTGAAAAAATGATTTTTTGTTGATGCCACAGCTACTGGCCAACCAAATAGTATACTATCTGAAATCAGCCATGGATACAACTGGATATATTTTAGTCAACAGGACATTTTTCGACAACGTTTTGTCGAAATATTTACACCAAATATAAAATCAGTCGAAAGCTAATCACGAAGATGATAACACATTTTTCGTTTTCAAAACGAATGCTGCAGTGTACCTACACCGCGTTATGTGATGTGTAGGCATGATGTCTCTTTATTTCGACGTCCAAATTGTATTAAAATAACACGATACATATATTACATGTGTATTATTTATAAAATCATAATATTTTAAAATCAGACGAATTTATCATTTTCACGGGAGCACTTCTCCGATAGTCGTTGCAATAGAAACATCACGTCCTCGGTTATTGGCAACCTGCTGCTGTTGCAACTGCAATTGACCGGTGTATAGATCGCCGTTCAGGTGCAAAACGAATGGATTCACATTGTTGTTCAATCCTGTGAAACGAAACGGAACGAGTCAGACGTCGAATAATAATTTATAGTAATAAATAATAGCCAACAAATATTATAAAATAATATGTGAGCTACAATGATACAGTATAATAATAAAGATTACGATTGCTTGTCGATTAAAAATAAACTTATAAATCATACCCGTAAGAAGTAGCCCTTTATAAGACTTTAAGTATAATAATGTGCTCGATCGTGATGCGACTTATATGCAGTTCAGTAACCCGTATATTTAATATTATAAATTATAATAACGGTGTAATTTTATCACAATATTATTATATCTTTGTTACACTATTGCTACACTATTATATTATTAATAACAGTAGTATAATACTATAATATACCTCACCCAGTTAAACGGAATATAGCAATAATCATAGTAATATGTGATATTCATTTGAAAAACAACTGTTAGAATCGGTGTGATTAAGACAAAAAATAATATGTAAAATATCAAACATTATAACATATAGTTAATGAAAAAACAACAGATAAAATATAATATAAACTGGTACAGGCCAACAATTTAATAATTAAAAAAAAATTTATAGATTTTAGGTTTTAATATTCAAAATAAGAAATACATGATATGATTAAACAAGAAGTAAGAAACCAAAAAAATATAGTGATTTAAAATAGTATGTTTTAGTTTTTTAAAAAAATGTTTACAAAATAATATGCTTTAGTGACAGAGATAAAGACTGTTTGGTAATAAAACAATCACTCTATATATGTATTTTTTAATATCACATTATAATTATTTGGGTGTTTACATATTATAATGTTGTAATCGCACGTTCGCTCTATATCCGCTGTTAGACTTAAAAATTATAATCGTGCGTTTTTTCTTCGTGCTAAAAATCCACTTTCCGTAATTACATTTTATGGGGAACAAAACGACGGCTAAATCATTATTTAGTGATTTTGTTTTAAATATTATTCAAAACCCAACATATATTATAATATTACTATAGCTGATCCCGCGCACTTCGTTACCCGTAAAATATGACAACTCTTAAACACATTGTGATTGTTCAGCTCCTTTTTTTGTGTAACTCCCTGCAGTAAGTGCAACTCAACCACCCTGGCAAGCAATCCGGCTTCGTCGGATCGCGGACAACACCGACGAGCGGCTATATGAGCAAAAATCCGATTTGAAGCCCGATTAACCTTTGACAACCAAACAAATAATAAATACTAATTTCTAATAATTATTTAAACCGACAGCAACAATCAAAAAACCAAAAATGTCCATCTTAAATTTCAAATTCCCTGTTTGAGCACATCCTTGGGTGGAGCCTACAGGGTCAAAATGTAATATTTAAACAGTTTTTTATAATATATAACAGATTATTTTTAATGTTTGATTTTTCCTAAATGTTTTTAAAATTATTACAAATTGTTCATCAAATATGACGTCACTGTACATTTTTTACAATTAAATCCTTGAAGTATTAATTTTTAAATTTCAAAACTAAATTTGCTAGGAAAATGTATTATTTTATATATAAATTTCTCCTATATTAATATTAATCTACCCTCAACATTTCAATTCTATAGCGACCTTTACGACCTATTCTCATAACTATGTCAAATATATAAAAATAATTTCATTAAAATCGATCGAGCCGTTTCAGATAAATACGTTATTTGAGCATTATTATTTTCGTTACCCAGTCGTCCATGTTACCACCATGATTTTACACCTGATCTGCCCGATCAACCTATGTCAACCAATAATAAATAAATACTAATTTCTACTAATTATTTCTCCTATAACCAATAGCATTAATAGCAACCATTTATAAACAAACATTTCCACCGTAAGTTTCAAAATCCCCGTTTGTGAACCTTCCCGCCGGGTTGGGCCTGAGAGGTTGAAAAATACTTGACGACCTATTCTCATACCTACCAAATATACCAAAAAAAATCACTATAATCGGTCGAGCCATTTCGGAGAAGTTTTGTTATAAATACTGTGACGCGAGAATTTTATATTATATTAGATAGGTGTAGAATACGGACTATGATATTATAATGGACTGGTAACGAGCATTTTACAGTGGCTTTGAATGTATACAAGAAAAATGTTCGGGAGGCCGCAAATTGAGAGTGTACAACGCCATCTGTATAAAACACAGACTAAGATATAAATATGACTCCCAATAAAACCATCCGTAGCGCTGAAAGCATTTAATGCCCTGTGTTGTTTTTACGAGAGAAACCTTTTGCTGTCCGTCTCACGTACCAGCCAGCATATCGTTTCCACTGTTTTTAGTCCATTATAATGTTATTATCTTAGTCCGTGGTGTAGAGACTAGATGTATAGCTGAGAGGATCCATCCACCGACCTTTCATCGTATATGGCATAAGTGTACAATTATACATAATATTATTATATATTGTATTATTTGTGCATATAAATTATATTACACATAGCGAGTGTAAATTTACAAATAGAATGAAAAAGATTGAATAAGTGAATTTTGATATTGAGTTACCTATAGATTATTATAAGTTACTCGTAATTGCCAGAGACTAAAAACATTGTAAAGGATGGGTTTAAAATATTTTACAAAATACAATACACCATATGCGAATTTTTAAAATTCTGTCTTGAACGTTTCGTGCCATTATAAATAACTAACAAATTTGTCGAAAGATTGTGGGAGCAAGCGACCCGGAAACCACTGACTAGCTATATGCTTTAAGGATTTTAATCATAAGTTTTTTTTTGGTTTTGCTGATTGTTTCGGTCTTGAACAGGTATTTACTGTGTCACTCTACGTCACTTCGATTTGTTTTTGTTTGCGTATAAGACATACGCAGACATTTATATATAATACATATATATACCACAAGTTTAAACGCATATATACAATAGCAGTAATAGTATGTAGCAACTATAGAAATTAGCAGTACGCTATTTAGACCAAAGAGCACTAAACAATTCTAGGTTCCCCGATCCATAAACAATTAAAGTAAGGGCTCTAGTATATATTTGTTGAATAAAAACTAGACGATTGAGTTACCCACATAAATTAAAACATTTTTAAAATTTCAAAACTTGTAATATGAAAACATATTGTTGATCAACTTTACTGTCAGCTTCAATAAATCATATGAATAAAATCATAAAACGTATGAAAAGCAAGTAATATTTTTACTATTTCAGATTATTGTGAACATTAAAATTACTTTAAACGAAGAACTATACGTCATGTATTCGATAGACATAGGTTAGATTAGGTAGTATAATGACTAGAAGCTTTTATAATTTATTTACGGATACAACTTTGTATACTTATTAGTCCTAAATTAGTGTTGAAATAATTAATTTTGTTTAGTATACGAAACTTCCTTCGAAGCTACGGCAGAAATTTTAATTGAACAACGAATATTAAAATACATTTTATAATTATCTGCAAAGCATTTTTATTGAAAAAGTTATTAATGCAGGGTTTTTAGATATTAAAGACTTGGAGTAGAACCAAGATTATATAATATTTTCTTATGTCAAGTTATATTACGTTTATTAATTGTAGCAATGAATCGCTAATTCTCTGTATTAAAAATTATAAAAGTAAACTTAGGGACTCCAATTATTATAATTATGAACGATGGCCGTTTTAATTAATTATCTGTTATGACTTAGATATGAGTAATGTATGTTGTGATGTATTGGATTATTTGATGGTATAATATGAAAAGGCCTTTGAAAAGGTTTGGAGAGAAAAGCACCTGGTTTGTAGCTGTGATTTGGGTATATGTTGGCGTACGCATAATGTGTTGTAACATGTAAGTGTATATTTATTTTATTTGTTTTTAAATAATTTCCTATGAATCGAATCCGATTAGGACTATCGATAAATTCTTTAAATAACCATAAGCTGTATACATAACATATGTATATCCTACTGCAGTAGTGTAGTAGGTAGGTAGTAGTTTGTTAAACGTGATTTTAAATACGGCGGCGGCATTGTACTTAGAGTGTCGAGGATTTAGTCTCGTTCTCGCTCGAGTCACCCCGGGATTAAACGCCACGAAATAATGAAATGCCTTGACTATATAATATGGAGTACATTATAAATAGCAGCTATATTATGGTGTAGCTGTCGTGAGTGAAGAGGGCTGGGGATCTCGGAAATACGTTTTACAATGTAGGTCGATGGACTAATCTGCACGGAGTACCTACCTATTATAGTATAATATATTATATTATTTCATTATAATATTCAAACGTATACTGCAATATTAAATAAAATTATATCCGTCATTCACACGGCATGTGATACGTTTTTTTCAAAAATATCGAGAAAGACATTAAGCACCTGACAAAACAATATTAATGTCAAATGGATTTCGATTACTGACAAACCGATCACAATAACGCATTACGGTCATATGTTGCTGGTCAATAATAGTTAATAATAGGTAGTCAGGTGCCCAGATAGGTATAGAAAATTCCAGTTGTAAAAAAAAATATAAATTTATTCATTATAATATTATGTATGGTTACGATGTGAATGATACAAAAATTCCGAACGGAAACCGAAAATAATATATAATATTACAGTATTCAGTGAACACTATAGCTGATTCGGAATCAATTTTACAAATTATCTGGTTCGGTGTCTTCGATACAACGTCCGAATCCATTTATTGCACTAAATGTATCAAAAGGTCACGAACCGTCGTAATAGCCAGTTATTGTACACGCTCAGTGTGAAAATCAATCTTTTTAAAAATTAAAATAAATAATTTATATTTATTTACCTATACTGAAAACTAAAAATCATTTTTGATCTACTTACAACCTATTCACTGTTGCACCGCGCATTCACGCATAATATAACAATTACAGTGTATTATACTGACAAACAATATTATTCCTAACTAGTAAAAATTAGCACAGTTATAATAATTTTACGCCAGCAGGTTACCGGGCCATAAAATTGACCAACAACAGAACTGCGCGTCTGGTTACAAATATTATATAGTGGAGGTATACTTGCCTCCGTTGACAAATGAATTGTTTTTGGTGAGTTGGCCAATGTACACGCCGTTTTTCGTTCTGCGCGTCACAGAAATCGCCAAGCCATTGTTACCGGATGAACCTGCGTAATTATAAAAACAAATCGAGTAAATAAAAACAACTGTAAGTCTGAATAATATGCATCTATGATATAGCTGAAAATAGTTGACAAGGTGATTCTTTTAAAGGTAAACATTAATTTTTCAAAAAGCATTAACGTTTAAGATACTATTCACTATTTTTATCGCTACCGTTTTTTATTGTTTTATATTCTGAGTGGAGCAATGAGTACCTATATTGATTTTACAATGAAGTTAGTGTTTTTTACACTTATTTTGGATGATAGTATACATTTTTAATTTCTTGCTCCGAAGTAGAACGTTTGTTTAAAAATTTCAATGTATAAAATTCAAACTTTTAACAGGTAGTTATTACTTTATAAATATTTAAAACTTTGATTAGTGTGGAATAGTGTACAGATGCCAGGTACACTGCGGGGGATAGGTACCCTGTTCTTTTAAGCTTGAAATAATATTGCCACTAATTAACGACTCTTTTGATGTCCAATTTTTATACACTGAAATTCGCAAACATTGTTTGATGTAATTTTAAAATTTAAAACACTTTAAAAAAATAACGACATCTAATGGTAAAAATATGGTTTTTTAACAATGTTTTTGTAGTGACTAAACTATTACTTAAAAAACTTCAATATTTTCGATAAAATTAGTGTTTACCTCGTATAGCGTGGACTGTACGTTATATAATACCTATACATATATAGTTTATAATATGTCTGCACTCTACACGTGCACGGATAACGTATTATAATATTATTACGTGATACGATAAACGTATAAAATTATATTATCGATCCATTTTCCAACTCATACTTTTATACAATGTGGGCATGTAGCTGTATTATAATATGTGCATGAAATTCTCGCGACGAATATACCACGGTAATGTAGATCAACCACCACAAACATGTCCGTCAAAGTAAAACTATTTACTGCGTATAAAACATTTTTTTATACCGCAAGAACAACATATTTTTTAAACAAATACACAACAGTATTATAGCATACAATGACGTTGTTATAAAACAGTATATATTATTATGGAAAAAAACTTGTGACAGTACTTTCCGAAAAAGGAACCACGGAGTCTGATTTCTTTTCTTTTGACCACGCAAAATAAACATATTTACAACTTTACCCTCGCTCGTATTCGTGTCAACTTTTCTAAGTACCAGTAACAAGATGCATATTATATGTATATACTATATATATATATATACACATGGGAATGTAAATTTTGTTTTTTACATTTTCGGTGAAAACTAAGTATACCAGAGACAGAAAGCTTCGCATTTCCACAAATACTCTCTCTTTATATATATATATATCTTTCTCCTTTTGTCTCCTTGTAACTCTATCAATCTCTGCTTATATATGTTTCGCATTAAATGTTGCATGAAAAGTATTGGTAACAATAGATGCAAAAATGAGGATGGGCGTTATTTCCCTTTGGTGGCGGGTGCATGTCGATGAGCCTGGCGTGGATTTAATTATTAAGTACAAAAAATGGCTTAAAAAGTTTTAAAAAAATCAATTTATGCACTAAAAATATTTAATTAAACAAATATATTTATTCTTATGATTAAAGAGTTTTATTTAACCATTCTCTATAAAAGTGCATTGCAAATGGATAATGTGAACCAGCTCTAACTGTAGCAGAGTGATGACGCACGTAATAATATAATTAGTTTCAAAAAATCATATGTTTTTCAATCACAGATTTGGCAAACAATAATTTTTACAATTTTATACACGCGTTAATGTACACATTATACAAACATTTGATGTATATTATTACAAAAAACAGAAAAAAATAATAATATGGACAGACAGTTTCAATGATGGTCAATATAACAGGAGTGGTACTAAAAAAAGTTTAATATTAAGAGGTATATTTATAATTAAGTGTCATTAATATTAATATATAAGTAATATTATTAATATTAGAGTTATTTGAAAATCTTGTCTGGCGCATCAGTTTTAGCTTTAAGACACAAAGTATTCTATGTATAAAAATTTTTTTCCTTCCCTATGTGTAAATTTTTAAAAATTTAAAATAAAATTCATTCGTATTATTAGAACCCAGAGTTAAGAGTAAATTATAAAACGGAAGGATGACACCATAAAAGTTATAAATGTAAGGATTTTGTTTCGAGTAAGGTATTAGGATTTTAAAGAAAAATAAATAGTCTAAATAGCGTTGAAAATGTAAACAGAAAAGTATTAGAATATGAAATCGATAAGAACGGGTGAAAAAAATTAGATTAAAAGCCTCTCTGCAATTATTTGTAAAGGTAAGTTTGTACATGGCAGCTAATTTGGTGATGAATTACGATTATATTATGTTATGTTTGCCCGCAGCCAACGAAAAGCTGCCGGTACGTTCTCCAACCTTGGGGGGACGAAGATACCGAACGTGCACATTACACGTACGTCAAACTGCGCAAAACAATCAATTTAGTTCAAATGCGGAAAGTTAGAGACACTGTGTACATCAAAATATCATGGTAGTCGTTCCAATAGGGGTATAGGCTTTATAACATAAATATTTATATATAGAATACCTATCATCGTTGTTTAAATCAATACGGATCGAATTGCCCACGGGGACTAAATTACACGAGAAATGTACACATGGCCGGTAAACAAGACAATACTATATATAGTGGGTCATAGTTTTCTCATGATGCGTGAACTGGCAAAAGACGTGGTGCACCATGCAGTGTATTGTATACATTTTTCCAAGGTCGGTATGGAATTCAGGAACTTGGCTTTCGCGATGATATAGTTAAGCTCTTTGGAAAATTTGGATACAACAAATGAATTATGTTCAAATTATACCAGTCAATTTTATAGTTAGGTACATAGTTTTTATTATATTAGGCACATTATAAAAGATTGTTTGATTCATTAACACAACCCAACGTCCCGCAGCTCAACTTATCAAACTCCAAGTTTATAAGTAGGATAATTATTCTGATCTTATAAATACATGTCGACGTAACCTTTGGTCGAATTAACCTCATTTTCGTTTCTTATCTATACAATAGTATCCTCTTTCTCGCATTGTAATCAACTTGCAAACAAAAATCGGTCATTCCGTTTTATCAATGTATTAAACATCGTTTCCATTATTCTTAACTTTATTGTAGGTACAACTTACAAGTTAATATTTGTTATGCTGTCAAGTATTGGATAATTCTCATATTTTGAAGCAATTAGACATTGTTTGTATATTTGGGCCTCAAGCCCTTTTATACGACTTGCGTATTATTGCATTAAAATAAGATATCGATAATGTTAAATATTTTAAACATCGCAGTAAGTACTCACCAGCCGACGCCGACGTGTTGATGTCCATTTCGACCACGTCCTCGTCGATCGGTGAAGAGCTACGTCTCATGTCGGATCTGTCGTCGGCGGCCGAAGGTTGAGGCGGCGACGGACTTCCGTTGCTCGTGGCCTTTGCAGTGGCCTTTTCGTCATCGCTGGAACAGCCACTAACGGGCGGCGAAGACCGTTCCATTTTGATGCGCTTCGCCGCGGATGACATCGTCTCGCGTCTGTCATCATACTCGTCCGGACCTTCGCCGTCACCGTCTACGGCCTCGTCCTCGCTGTTGTTGTTGTTCGACGTCCTCTTTTTACCCAAGTTCAACGCTTCGCTCTGTTCTGGCACAACAACCACCGACATAGGATGTCCCTTGTACGTGGGCGTGAGGTTAAGCGCCGCGGCCGCCGTATAAGCGGCCGCCGCTGCAGCAGCCGATGGACTGGACGGCAAGCCTGCGAAAACCACGATCGCAAGTCTTGTTAGTCAACAACGTTATTTGTCATTATGATATAGCAAATACAGTCATGATATAAATATTATGTACAGTGAAATAGAAACTAATATTGTTTCATCGCATTTCTGCATTTGTTTCGATTATTTTCTTTAGTTTTGCATTATTGTACTAATATAATCTAGAAATATCGTATTAGTTATAATAATATACAACGCACATTTTAACGTACAAATATTTTTAATGAATTTAAATTGTATTTATTTTGGTACAGTATATATTTAAAATGGGTACTATAGCATGATGTTGGTTATTACGTGAAGTATAATATATTATGATATAGTCATAGTCCATCGAATATTGTTTTATGAACACGATATTCACTGATCTGTAATCCGTACAGGGTACTGTCGAGTACAGAATAATATAATATTATGATGTTCCAATTACATTGACAGATCGTTAAACACATTTTTCCAAACAAGCCTAACAAATATTTATTATGTCCTACCATATTGTTGTGTATTGATTAAAAGCTACCTATGCTACTAATTAGGTACTATAGACGGTTATGTACGTGGTCTATGAAGTTTGCACGGGACAGACGAAATAGTTCAATATGTATATTGTACATTGTATAAGGGTATGCAGGGTGGATACGTATAAAGTTTCAAAATTCAAGCCATAATATATTATAGTGAATAAATACCAATGACACTATGACAGTTCTGTGTGGAAATTTCATTTTACAAGGCATATTGTAGTAGATATACGTCTGTACATACATGTTCTTAAACTCGGGTTCGACGTGTACTAAATCAAATAACTTTGTTTTGATACATGTTGATACCCGTCTCAAATAGAAGACACTATATCGCTTCGTACTTCGTAGAGAACTTAAATATTTTTAAGTCACGACTACGTTAGTCTAAATCAGATTTTTATCCACCAGTGGTCGCTATTCGTTGTAAACTATAAATACAAATGAGCCGTCAAGACGCTGTGACAATCAAAATAGAACGTCTAATTCGTCACACTAAATAACACTATATTATATCACAGTGATGTCGTCGTTAAGTGATTGCGTAAGTACCTACCATCATTTCATTTCGATTTTAAAGATGAAAAGTGTGTATGTAAATCTGCTTTGATTTTGACTTTTGGCACATGTTTATAATTTCGATCGATAATTTTGGATTTGTAGTGGTGAATTTATAGTAATAAATTAAACAAATTAGTCGTATGACTTAGTTATAACGAAATAAAATAAATGTTGTTTTAAATAAATTAAGATTATCAACATATAGAGTCATCATTATTTCAATAATGATCACCACTTGCGTTTGGAAACAGCCAGGGAATGTGAACCGCAGACAATATTAACTATAGGTAATGATGATCATGTCGATGAGGCAACATTCACGATCAACTTTTTAGAATATGAGTTCGACAAAAAAAAATGTATGTGGCGATAAACAAACGAGAGTTACAAGCATATAAATTACATTTTTTTTATTAGGACATCATATCTTATATTATATCTCATTATACTTTTATTCGAATATAAATATTAAATCTCATTGTGTGTGACTCACAAGGGCCCACTTTCTGTATCTTTATATTATCTATATTATTATACTATGTTCATATAGTATAAAATATGACAGCATTTTTAGCAAAGAATATAAAATAGAACATTTTGTTTGATAAATAGAAACGTTTAAATTTTTAGATAAAATAAATCAATGTAATTACATGATTATAATGTATAAACATTGTAAGTTAATGGTTATTCTATAAGAATCATTATATTTTATTGAACGTTTTAAACCCGGACATAATAATTTTCACATGATGTGAATTCTTCATCAGAAATAGCCGATAGTGGAGAGAGGTCCCAGACCAAGACATGTAAATAAATTGTATTGTAAATTTGTAAATGTGTTTAAAAAAATTTGAATGGTTAGTATTTCTACAGTGGAAAAAAAATTGGGTTTCCTATTTAAAACCGTATGCTATAACGACGAATTTGTGGTACAATACACTCGCTCTGACGGCTCTCAAACGCACCGACCAAGTTTTGAGACGCGCCACTTCGTCAACAGATGGCAGGCTATGTTCCAATAGCAAGTCGTCGTCAAGTCGACAAAAAAATGTTTATAATATTTCACTCACTCGAAATGGGTAGTCTCGGCATTGCGGTTTGATTTGCTCTGACAATATCCATCCACATTAGCATGCTGAGGAGCTCTGAAACCGAAAAAATATACAACAAATTAGACAACAATTTTAAAACAAATTAAGGTACAAACGGTTGAAAGTATAATTAGTAGAAAATTTGATTATTAGTAAGAGGGTAGGGTTGTTAATATGCTAAAAAATATTCACAATAATCTTATTGTAATACACAGGTAATTATTATATTGTTATAATATTATTATGGTGTTGACTTGGGAAGAAACATGTAATTATCACGCCATAAAAGCCATCAAGATTTTATTCAATTATTGCATTGTTCGTGAGTTCATATTTTTGTTGTTCTACATATACCGCCATCACAATAGATTATTCGATGGCGCAAACTATTACAATATTATAATATTTTAAGGCCTGCGTCGGTACATAATTTTAGTGGACTCGGAATCCATCGTCCATTCGCAGTAAATTAAATAAATAATAGGTCATAATATGGCTGTATATACGACGAGACGGTCGACGGTCAGATAATGAATCTGCGAGCAACTTTTTGCGTTCATCCCGAAAATATCTTAAATAATATTCAGAGTCTAAGATTTTATATCAAAATAACCACATGGGTCGGTGTATTATATATCATATTATTTTATAATGTGTTCCCAAAAACGATATTAACCTTGATACACATGTGTTCTACTGCCCCATAAGACATCGTATACCGTATAATATATTATATACCTATATAAATGGTATTAACTATTAATATATGATTGATGACGGTACAACTGTCAACTATTATAACAGTCTATTTAACTATAACTATTCTAACTCGAGTAAAAAAGGGCTATTATATGGACAACATCGAGTGATACTAGTGTACAGGGTTATTAAGAGACTTATTATTGTACCATCGCACAAACTATACTTGTATACGCGAACGACCATATAATCATAAGTTCGATTTGATGATCCTGTGACAAAAGCGGGAAAAAATTTTGAATGAAGGGAATATATTGAAAAAATTGCATGATCTTTTTATTAGCTCTAAATTAATTGTAGGTAAATTATAATTTATAATAATGTGTCAGTGTGTCACACGCTTTTGTCGGATGAATAACTACGCGAAAGTTGTGTTATCGGAGGACATCGCAATGAATGTCCTTCGATCGGAGTACGTTAACACGTCGCATCACCGCAGAAGTGTAATAATAATAGGAATATCTATACATAATATACAGAATCTGTTATAATATACACTATAACACGCAATAAATTATGACAAATAACTATAATAATCATAGGCATATAGAACAACATTGTTCAATAATAATATATAGGTACATTGATAACAATATACACGTTTAATCGTTCCGAAAAAACGGAATAATATTTTGCCGTATTTGAATTTCACGTTTTTAATGGAAATTAGTGTTTTTCATCATTCGATGTTTTTATACTAAAAACCTCGACATTATTTCTAGGTAATGTAAACAAATAGGTACCGATAGTTGGATATTTTAGTTTTATTTTTCAACATTATCATATTTGATGAGAAAAAACATATTTTTTTATTCGTCAAATTGTAATTACATTATACATACCTATTATGATGATAGGTACCTACGTGTAATTAATATTAACTCGTACACGTGAAACTTGCGTACACATCGATTAAACGCGAATTGACGTCAATCACACAACCGTAATACGAGGACAACGAAAGACAAATATTTATAATACCTAATACTAGTAATACTGCTATTATTATTAATATTATTAGGTAGGTATCTGGGTAAGTAATATGCACTTTTATATCGTACTACTATTTATCATTACCACAAACAAAATGCCGAATGGTTTGAGTCAAATACATAAAATAATATTAAGATGCACAGTATTTCGATTAACCACGGATGTGCATCAATATAATAAAATAATAATATGATATTGTAAAACGCTAAATCCACAGCCGTAAAACGTTTATCATGCTCGACCGATTAAACGACTATTATAGGTATGGCACAGTATGCACATACCCGTTACTACCGTTCCTGGGTATAATAACCAAATAACCAATGTATAAATTAATACGTTATTAATAATAATATTGCCACTATTTTATGCGCACAAATAATCGAACGTGTAGCAATTAATGCGCTCGACAACGATATTATAAGGTATATAGACGTTGCCAAAAATGTGAATAACAAGCGGACGTGACTGATGGTCCACATCACAATATCGAACATTATTATTGCACTGGGTAAGAGTGTACACGTAAATTAGATTATATTTAGCTGCCTTTCACCTATGTAATATGTATACCTACGTACGTATTTACTGACATAGTACAGAATTAAACTTGGAACCATCTATATAGTTTATGTTTAGTGCTTTAATTTTTATTATTATTCAGCAGACATATTATTATACAATTATTATAATTATATTTTAAAAATGTAATTAAATTTATTTTATTGTATTAGCCGATTTTGATTATCGAAATGGGCACGAAAGATCTAAGTATAACTAGAATACAATTACATTTATCGATTTAATGGCATTTATTTGTTTATATTTTAAACATCAATATACATAGAAATCGGAGTTTACCACTCACTGTTTCACATGTTTTAATTTGACAATTTAAACAAGTGTCACGCGTAATCCAAGCAAATGCGGAGTTCGGGATGACCAAATGGCAGGCTACACGAATAATAAATCTAGATCCCACCTAGCTTAGTGTCATATAGTTACCAATATTTTGATAGTATGATACATAAGTTTAATTATAAGAGACGGTTAGGTACCTATAGACAGCTAAGACACTTCAGCTATAGGTCGTCCCTCTATCGCCCGCCTAAAAGTCTGATAGTTGTGAATTGTTATATTTAAAAGTCGGTCGTAAAACCACTCACAAATCTTTGGGAATGTTAAAAATCTTATATTTTATAATTATTGTTGGAAGATTAATAAATAAACATGATTGTATATTGAAACAAACATTGAGTGTTTATATTATAATTTACAAGTACGTACCACTGTACTTTAATCGTCTAGTTGGCACGCAACACTGGCTCATGTTATGCCATTTTGTGCTATTCAAGTATAGAATACCTACCTATTAACATTTTTTTTTTTCATATTATATATAAAGCAATGTAGAAGTAGGTAATGTTATGATAGTTATGATAGCTTGAATGAGGTTAATACATTTTTTATTAACTGAACGGGGCAAAAAAAATACTTAAACTCGCTCGGCCTTTGATAGTAATCGTGTACAGGCCGTGTAATTCACGCACGTTTCCCAAAAATCTAACGCAGAAAAACTTGTGAAACGTGTGTATATATTATATAAGTTTGATTATTTGCATCCCGTTGAAAAGAACCGTGAAACGATCACTGTTGACCTCATCACACGTCCCGAAAACGACGGTGTTCACGATTTACCGGGGACACGACGTGAATAGATATAAATACACAGTCGTCGTGCAGACAACAACAATAATAATAATATATATATATACTCGAATAATACTTTAGGCCAGCGGAAGAGTTATTAACGGGTGACAACGGGAAATGTGTTCCGTCCGTATACACAACGTGTAATAATTAACCGGCCAGCATCTCAGCACGGGAGCCTTCTTGATACGATTCCAACGGATTTACCTTTAACGCGTTTTTGATCGACGCCGCAACCGTAACTAATGAAGACGTCTGATGAATGAGCAGAAACTAGAACGCATCGCGAGTTATTCTTTTTCCGTTTCTTCATGATATGTATTATATACCTACGTTTATATTATATATACATTTATTTTTTTGTTTGTCTACTCCAACGTAGTTCCTGCATTTCGTCGCCGACGCTTATATGCACACATCTTTTAATTTAGGTATCTACTACACGTTTTTGGTAATGTTTCAAAAACGGCCTGCGTATACCTACGTACCACAATATGATATATTATGAAATCACAGACAGCCGACTTCCTATAGGTACCCACATTGCATAACACCGAAGACCGAAACCATCAAATTTAGGATATTTTGACCCATCATATAGCATATTATAATATGTTCGTCTTCACATTATGTTGATTTTAATTATGCGGTCATACGATGTGACATTACACCTATTAGCTATTACTGAGGTTAAAAAATAGCGGGTTTTTTAAAAAGACAGTCATTAAAACAATGTGCCTTTTCTGCTCT
This sequence comes from Nasonovia ribisnigri, assembly GCA_027563435.1. Classification (NCBI taxonomy): domain Eukaryota; kingdom Metazoa; phylum Arthropoda; class Insecta; order Hemiptera; family Aphididae; genus Nasonovia; species Nasonovia ribisnigri. The sequence goes on from JANEHU010001510.1 coordinate 59,552, forward strand.
CGTATTATGTATTTATAATATATATATTTTAAAATGGCTTACAAAATTGTAACATATAAATATATGTATCTTAACATTTCCTAACACGAGAGCGTTTGCGGCTGCGACTATGCCAAAAATGTTGTATAAATGTATAATCGTAAAGAAATAGTGAGATCAACAATTATAAGAACATATAATAACTAAATCATCTTCAGGCAATGGTGGTACACTCACAATGCACTTTGACTAATCACTAATCAAACAGTTTCCTACTTGAAAGATGTCCAAGTTAAAGATAACGGGTACCCAGAATCTATAATACATTGGCATGGTTTGTTCTTATATTATTTTAAAAACTTAATTTAATGGTATACTTACTGTTTTTTATATAAGTATATTAATTTTTTTCGTCAAATTACCTACTTAATTATTTGAGTATTACAACAAACTTGTTATATCTAATATATATAAACAAATATATTATCATTTATCAACATGAAATAAATAAAAGTTAGATAATTAAAATTGGTTTCTTATTATTAGTGCATTGACCCAATCACAAAATATATATGTAATATTATATATTGTTATATAAATGATAAGCGATTGACTATTTTGTAGCAAATTTTTCTCTAATTTCAAAATTAATGTAGTTAGTATTATTATCTTGATAAAGATAAGAAATGTTACTAATTAAATAGTACAATAATTAACTGTTATCTATGTTTTTCATATTATTATTAATGTTGACTAATCATGATATTTTTGTTTTATTTTTTAGGAAAAAGTACCCACACGTCATATACTATGGTATTGTTGTAGCTCATATTGAACCTAACAATGAATATTCCATTTTATTAAATGTAATATAATAATAATATAAAATTGTGACTTGGCGCGGCAAAGACTGTACCAATCTTAACCAACCTTGCAGTCTAATGACTTCAGTCGTTGAAGTCTTAAACTAATAAAAAAAAAAAAAATAATAATAATAATATAAAATCATATATTTTATGTAAAATAGATTCTTAATATACAAACACTAACACGATTTTCCAAAACCACAGTCTAAAAGTTTATAAATTATAATCATGCGTGTTTTCACAATATATTATATATATTATTATTATCGACAATGTTAACAATGAAAACACAGGGTACGTCAGAAGCCATTTTTAGATATTGTAATATTAAAAGGTACATAACGTTAATACGTCACTATCATTTCCCTACGGTTGGCCACAAAAGAGCTGCACATCTCTTCGGAAGACCTGTCGGCTGTCAAATAGCGGCTGGGGAGATGGCTAGCAAAATGTAATAATATATATGATTTCCCGCAGCCACGCCGCACTGTGACAGAGCATTTTCACTAAATCGTTTCCACGGAATTGGTACATCATAGGTTTATTTTATTTTTCTTATTTTTAAGATTCGTATACCTCAACACACGTCTGTCTGTCGCGGGACCGTGAGTGTAAATTATAACAACATAGACGAAAAAAAAATAACAAATGTCACACTGGTTTACGTTGAAAAAATATTATCTACGTGTTCATTTTGCTGCGTTTATATAGATACCCTCACATCTCTGTCAAGTCTCTCAAATCAAGCCCTCTTAAAGTAAAGGCGCTCTATTTATTGTTGTATGCAATTTAGAAAAAAAAATAAATAGAAATTATTGAAATATTAGAACTCATTTGGAATGTTGTTTAAGTGTTATGGTATTTCTGATAACTGATGAGCGGTGTAATGTTATAATTAGACTCAATATGTTCTAAGAGCCCAGACAACGAACAATAAACTATAAAAATTGGAAATTATTATTTTTTCTGTGCAATATGTCATATAATCAAGATCTATACGAAAACTATTTTGTCTCAATAAATAAATATTTATTTGAACCTTGATGATTATGTGAAGAATTGGGGAGACGTAGCTCCAGAATCCATTTTGTTGTTATCAACATTATTCGAGACTTCAATCCTCTCTCAAAAATAAATCGGAAATTTGCTGGTAATATGATACCGACGTGGTCAGTGTGTTGTCAGGTTATAGTTTAGTAAATATTTTTTATCATATTGTTGTTTATCGGCCAAATCGGCCAATAGAATCGGCGGCCGCGGATTTCATAATGTCTACTTATTACGTGTGGAGATACGAAACGTTGAGGGAATATCTTAGCCACCGAATTTCGTTCGGATTTCCCCTGTAAATCACTATTATACTAAGGCATAGGTTTTATACGATTTATATTATAAAATACACTATAGTATTAATAGTAGGTACCACGTACCTACACATTTTATTCTTGAAAAATAAATTGTAACAAGGGTTCTATATTTGAAGACGAAAATCTCGAGTCGAGCCCGGTCGTGAATACAAATTAATTGGGTCGGGCCTGAAATATTATCAATCCTTGCAGACCTGTATCATTGACTGATATACTGAACCACACATATTTTAACCGTCGTGCCTGCAGCCACCGAATATATTCACGTAATTCAATTACGAATTGAATCAAATAACATAATGTAATAGGTATGTATTATTATCAAGTGTTTATAAGTGTAACGTAATGAGAAGACTACACCAATTATCGACCATAGGTCAAACATTATCTATATATGTATGTATAAAATATAAATACTTAATATATATTCAGCACACAGTATAATAGGCGTTCAGAATGCTCGGATTATGTACAGAATATAATATTTCCCGCATATACTGTCGACATGTATCAATTGCTAATAACGTCACGTCACCGTAAATTATTAAAATCGGTATGTCAAATCTGTGTGGTATAAATTATTTTATGGCATTCACGTCGAAATTCGATTATAATATTACACAGTCGTTAATTATTACTATGGTGCGTTTATAAGAAAAATATTTGAACACATAAACCACTCAATATAACGACGAGATAACAATTATATAGGTACCTAAAATGCACCTATATAGTAAAATCTAGTGTCTTAACAGCAAAAAAAAACATATTTTTTTTTTTATTAGTCATTACCTGTGTACCTATATATTGACAAAACACGCGGTGAGTAATAATATTTGTTACCGACAAAGGAATTGTGATGTTTGAGAATATTATGTACTACACAAAATTATCTAAATACAAAGAGCCGTGAGAAATCTATAGTATTGAATCCATTTATTTTTAATAAACTTAATCACTATCATTAAAATATTATAATGAAAGTTTTTTTTATTTGAAATTGAATTTCTAATGTTGTGTATTATACATTTATACATTCATTTTTGTAACTTTACTTTTATCTATCTAATAATTATTAAGCAAAAACTGATTTCCTAATTTTAAAATAGAACGAAATATGTGTACCAAAATATATAATAGCTTATTATTATTATTATTAATAGACTAAAAATGTGAACGTGACAAACCGAACTTTTAGTATGAAAAATTATTTTATTAATAACAATCATGATTTTTTTAAAAGGTTCTACTGTTGGATTTGGGTACTCATCGACTTATTAAAATTGAACACCTAGGCAATTGTTTAATATTGAATAATATATAATAAGCTACTAACCTCTCTGTTTGTTTGTCTGCTCGTTGGTGGACTGGACGGCGTTGGACTGATGTTGCTGTTGATGGAGTTGCTGGTACGACGGCGGCTGGTGGCCGTTGAACAGCGATGACGGTGGCATGGGTGGCGGTGGTGGTAGTCCGGCGGTGGCCGGTGATCTTGGCGTCTGGTGCAACGCGACAGCGGACGTCTTGCATTCAGGTTGCAATTGCAATTGTTGTTGCTGATGCTGCGGTGGACTGCACGATTGCACCCGCAGCCTGGGGTGGTCGACGCCTACTCCGGCCGCGGCTGCGGCTGCAGCGGCGGCCACATGATGATGGTTGTCGATGATGGCGGCGGCGAGGTGACGAAACCGATCTTCGGCGGCCAGCACGTTGGCGTAATGGTGATGGTGATGGGACGACGGTGACGGCTGTTGCTGTTGCTGATGCTGCTGCTGTTGCTGTTGTTGTTGTTGTTGTTGTTGTTGTTGTTGTGACGACGGCTGTGGCGGGGCACCACCACTAATCATTGAGTGCGGGTGACCACCGTGCACTTGTTGGTGATGGCTGTGGTGATGGTGGTGCGGGTGCCCTGGTGGTGGCGGTGGCATGTCCGAATACATGAGCGACTTGTTCCGCCGGCCCTCGCGCCGGTTGCCCGCAATCGCCATGTTCAGTTCGTCCAACGTACTGAACTGGTTCATCCGTGACTCGTAGGCGTACAAGTATTTGACGTATCTGTAAATTGTTTTTGCATATTATTTATATGTGAAAACATAGAAACCACTAAACTACCTACGTACATCACACACGGGAAAAGAAAGCTGGTGAAGTTGAAAATATTGTAAATGCCAATCATCGGTGATGTTGGAGAATGTTTAAACAGAGTTCTAAAAGGGATTTTCCGGAACTTAAACGTTTTATTTATGTTTATATTATAAAAACCAAAAATTAATCTGCTCGATAAGTTTATGTAGTAGGTAGGTGCATATAATTTTGATGAGTGATGTATGTATAGTGAGAGACTGAGAAGTTCAGATAATGTTTTATACTTAAGTATAATAAAATTATATTCTTAAATTGGCCTTTGATACTGATTGAACTTTTGAATATTATTGCCGTAGATATTCATATTTCATACATTTATACTGTATCAGGTATCTTCAGATAAAAATTCAAGAATATCTTAATAATCATTAAGTAGATATGAAATGTAATACATACATAATATTATATATTACTATATGATAAATACGCTTGTATATCATAAACTGTATTATTATTAGGTATATATTCATTAACACTTATAATAATATTATGGTCGTTACAAATATAATTGTAATATTTAAATTTAAAATGTTTAGAAAGTAGCGATAATTTAATACAATATTAAATTACATAATATTCGTATAGCATTTATAATTACTTATACGTATATATTTATTGTTTTTAACATTTTATTTAATAATTATTTATTTTGTTCGCGATTATACGAGGTAAATGTAAATACTTAAATTATACTATTATAAATTATGAACTCACTGTGTGCGTAATGTGAACGCGGCACTAGTTATAGAAGGAGGTAGTCCCAAGCCTCGGATGATCTCTTGCCACAACTTCTTAGTGATGACCGCGACAATGCCACCCCTCTGGACAACTAACTTATACAGGGTGTACAAATCCAACACGCGTTTGGCCATGATGGGTAGACGACTAATTGGAGTTCCTATACAAAATGTATACCATATATAGTAAACAGTTTTATAAATAATACTACATACATAATTTATAAATAATAACAAATAAAAACTATAAGTAATAACTTTGACAATATTTTTGACAGGCAATAGATAATATTGATTTTTTTTACATAATTCAATTTTTTCAAACTACATGAAAATAATAAGTGAACAACGTAAATCGTAATATATTATGTGAGTATATATAATACAGATTATATATACACATATACCTATATAATAATATTGTTTAGTTATGATTTTTAGATTTTATAAGCTGTAAACAGATGCATCGTACTTTAGGTATTATACTTTAGTTATAGCAAACGGTATATTATTAAAATCTGCACAACCAATTGTAACCTGTTTTTGGGTAGAGCTAATTCAATCGTTTGAACCATGGTTGTAATATAAGTTGAGCTATAAGTATATGATCGGATTGAGATAATCCAATAATACGAACTTTACGTATCATTGTAAAGAAAAAAAAAATGAAAAAAAAGATCTGAAAAAGCGTAGCGATGGCGCCACGTTGAGTCTTGTAATCGTATAAATCCAACCTATCGATCGTTGTCGAAACGAATAAATGAATACATTACAAAGCATTTCCGTGTAAATATAACGTCTTTATCTAAAAAAAAACGTACATAAATACAATAAACGAGTTTCACTCGTATAGTTGTTCCCATTTGTTCAAAGAAAAAATAATAACAATCTGATTAAAAAACGTAACTTCAAACCCGTCATATTATTTATACATAGGTGCGAGCGCGTATTATATACTTTACATTATATGATTAAATACAAGTATAATGTAATAATGTAATGTCTATACATTATGGCGTCGAATGTGCAACAGCCCAATAATAATGTAGCGAAGTAAAGAATACGTCCTACTGCTACGGCGCACATACACATAATATTATAATAACATAATGATACATTTTATTACGTATATATAATGTTTGATGCATAATACTCGTACCTAAAAGTTAATACGAAAAAAAAAAATACAGGAATCGTGTGGAGGATCTGAAATGGCGAAGTGGAGCCCCTCGGGCCGTTTCCAGCCAGCCGCGTGGTTCTTTTTACGACTTATAATTACGGGCTATATTTATTATTATGTATAAGTTACCTACGCGATGCGCGTACGGTAGGAATAATGTAATAAAAAATTAGACTCGTTCCATTATAATTTATATTATTCGTTTGCTCATGATTCCGCCCTCTATAACCACCACCGCACCCAACAGTGTGAGTATATATATTATACGGCTTGTATTTATGCTATACTTTATATTATTATTATAATATGTTGGGTATATAGTTAGTGTATACGAAGCACGCAAAATCGCTCGAATCGTGAAAAATCCAGTAGACCACCGTAAAATAAAAAATAATAATAACGAAACGTCTAAAGACGAACGATAAAAATCAAAAATATGTAATGAATATAAAGATAAAGAATTACCACAGTCGTCTATAAAAAAAAATCCTTTTTTTAAATGTACATATTGTAATTTTTATGTCGGACGTGAATACTATAGGTAGATATGCGATGAATAATATCTATCTTTTACAAAACTATATTTTTTTACCCAACGAGATATTATTCTGACGAAAACTCACGACCTTGATGTATTATAAAAAAACATTAATTGAATACGTATGTTTGACGTCGTATATTATATTTATATACATATAATTTTAAACGTGGTAGCACTGAGGCCGCATTGTATTAAATATAAATATAATATAATACTAAATACATGCATGATAAATGTAACGTATAAAGTGCCTAAAATTAGACTAGTTGATTAATGTAAGATAATTATATTACACATGTATAATTTAGTCCAAGTGCGAAACACGAAAGCGAATGTCAATCAAATTTTTAACTACCGTGAAATACGCTTTATATATTATAATATAATTTAATATTTTATTATAGTATACATAATTATTTTACCAACGAGTCGTATAATACTAAAATAAAAAGTCAATAAATCATACAAATACCAAGTAATATTATATTATTATAATATTATATATTTTAATCGGACGACTAGAAACGCCCGTCTAACACAGCACCTCCGACAAAACGCATTTGGGCATCGATAACCATCACGGTTTGTCGGTCGGAGAGACATCAATACGTATGAAAAAGAAAATGACGCGATTTTCCTGCTACCAGTGTGCTGCAAATAATGCAATACGTGACGGGCGAACGAATGACGATTATCCGTCACGCGATGACGGGACAACGACGATCGAAACGTATATTTTGTACCAAAACAAAAATAATAAAAAAAATTGTTATTGCAACTACCTATATAATAATAAAATGTAGTCTATATTATTATTATATAAATATGTGTTCCGTTCCGTAGGAAAAGGCGTTTACGACGAAGGCTCGTCCGTATAACATTATATATGTATGGCACTATAGTGTACTGCAACGACACACACACACACACACACACACACACACACACACAAGACTTCTGGGAACCGTAGCGTCATATTATAATAATATTATAACCGCGTTGTCGGCTTGTATAATAATATTGTATTTACGTACGTAAATAATATACTGGTCGGTGTTATTATAAAAAATCGTACGTGATTGTTTCGAATGCCGGGCTCGGAGGGCTAGGCCGGGTCATTAAGCCAAGTATTGTTGTTTGTCGCGCACGCCACGCCGCCGTCTCCGCTGACCGCCACGGCTATAATGTATGCCTCCACCGCCCCGCCATCCGACCACGTGCACCCCCTACCGTCCCCGACCGCGAACTATTATCGGGGAGGCGCGAGTCGTTTTTCAGCCCGTTTGAATTTATTATTAATACCACACACATACAATAAAAACGACTGCACCGGTCTCACTATTAGGACGTCATCCGACTTGCACAAAAATACACACACACGCACACGCGTACCTATATATTACATGTATATATATATATGAGTATACGAGGTACACCTAGCGACCACTATATAAAATACCTGTAAACACGTACCTATATGTATAATATAATAATATTATCATGTGTATATTATACGAGTGTGTGCGTTTCCAGTCTATCAATATTTACAATTGTTGGTGCTCTTTGACGTACCACCGCCCTTATACCGTAGTATTACGATCGTATATATATATATGTGATATAATAATATTATAATATGTACGTGTAAATATCGCCGCGTGTGTGGCGTGATTGATCTCGTGCGCGGCGCCTTTGTATATATAGGGAGGTGAGGTCCGCGTACGGTGGTTGCGGGGCGGGCGGAGAGTGTCCCGCGTAAAATCATATAGGTACCTAACGCGGTATTATTATTATTATTACACCCACTCTGTGTACGGGGTGAACTCCTGGTGTGACCATTATTTTACCTGTACAAAAAGGAGACACTTTGTAAAAAAAAAAATGTTAAAACTATCGATATAATATGTACCTAAGATACAAAAAATTGTAAATCGCTTATTAAGTGTCATTTAATTACTATTTATTATACATTATAATCAATTTTACTTTCATTTATTATTAACATTTATAGTATAAAACTACATTTGAATAGTATCTATATATTTTATATAAAACTTTATATTATAACAGTTATATACCTATATATTTTATATAAAACTTCATATTATAACAGCTGTATACCATTATACTAATAACATAATATTATAATTTATGATTGAATATTGATAGTGGTCAGTAAAATTGTGTCAATTTTATAAAAAAAAGTTCACTGACCGTTTATTTTTAACCACGTAAAATGCAGATTAAATTTAAAAAAGTTTTTATTTCGAATTTTTTTTATTTCGTGACCTTTTAAATAATAGCGATTTCAGATTTCTAAATCTCCCTAATCTGAAATGTTTTTTCATACTATATGGAAGACATAATAATATAATAAATAACACTATTTTAAGGTTGTTGCAGTAGTACCTAATTTTTTTTTTTTTATTAATTTATTACACATTGTATATTTATTATTAGGTTTAAAATAAGTGAATTGCGATGAAAGACATGATTAGTGACTTATTGAATACGGTGATGGAACTTCGGGCAGTGGGAAGTTGAATTTTTATTAGACTATTAAGCTGCTGGAGATATTTAGTTTTTAACACACAGTAAGTATTCCTTGTGCACAGCATGTGTCTTCAGAAACAAGGTATCTAGACTAACCTAACTTAGTTACTTATTTTACTCAGAACCCTATATACCTACATATTTTACTGCAAACAGTATTCGGACACGAGAAAAACTGTTGTACCTATCATAAGTTCCGAAGACTTACAATTTTTCAACTGTTGTATTTTGTGCATGCTCAGCAACTTCACTTCTTTCCTGTGTATACCCTAATTCATGAATACATGTGGTTTATAATATTATTTTATAAATATTCATATAATCATTATAATTTTATAGTTGATTAGAAATCATTCAAATTACCTAGTCAAACATCATTTTTCCATTGTTTGTTTTGGGACATTCTTCATATTTTAATATTTTATTGCCTGCTGCTACGACCACTTGTGTATAATATGCTGTATTACTTATTTATCAAATGTAATAGTTTATTTAGTTTAAATTAATTTAAAAATATTGAATCGTTATGTAGTTTTATAATTTTAATACTGCACATGATACATGTGGCACATCAAATAATGCGTACGGTTTCACGAACCGAACGTGATATAGGTAGCGAAGCTTGTTTTATATGCCTGGTACAGGACCATAGGTTCCATCATATGCGAATAATTTTTCACCACAGAAGGCACCCACGTGGTGGAATAATAGTCCTTATGACTTTATATGAAGTCTTCGTCGCGGTAATATCGATTCATGTCTGCGTATGCGATCCGTTAATAACGTGTAGTTAAAAGAAACCGACACTCCCCCCACGTAGGCCATGAACTTTGAATAATATTGGTAAAGGGACGTACATTTAAACTCGACTCGCGTATGGTTTATACCCGGAACTGGGTTCACACAACATACACTCAGATTAAAATCATATATTTACAACGATATAATGATCAATAATATTATAGGACTACGTATAACGTATATACGATATGCATATAATATAGGTTCGATTAAATGCACGAGCACAATCGATCGTTATTTGTTAGTGAGCACGTATCGAATAATATAAAATGCATGTACCTAAACATAAACACACCGGGTCATATGAAATATAATAATTTTATATTAACGACTGGAACGAGTTGCAGCAGACGGCTGTGTGTATACGGGGCTAGACTACGTGTCTATACAACAATCGAGACGTCATTAAAACGAAATCATACGTTATTTATCAAAAGGAATGTTAATGGGTTGCGGAAATTTTATAGACCAGCCGAGTCGCTTTTTTCTTCTCTCTTCTCGTATACCATATACGCCTGCAACCACCACTGCACACTGCAGACTCAGTCACATAATATTAATAAATTATTATTTTCCAAGATAATTAAAAACCCTTGGATATGCGAATACGGCGTGAGCCGGAAACAACAGAGCCCCTTTGGCTAATGAGGGTATCAAAACATGTTCCCGGTTAGTATATATATATATACAAATATATTATATATTAAGCACACGTACCTACATAATATATTATGCACGGTGGTGCGCGTCATTTGTATACAGAGCGGTCTAGGACGTCAACGATACACTCGTATTAAAACCACTGCGACGATTTCGGTGCCGCCTAAATCGATTCGACCCCGAGTTTGCGATTCGTCTTTTAACTGGAATTATTTTTAAGCAGTGTCTATTAACCCGTTGGCTTCGGTTAAAACACATCGTTTCCCTTTAGGTTAAATATCCCCAAGAGTTAAATGGATTTCACACCTTTACGAATTATGACGAGCCTCGTATATTTAACACTATTATAATATAATAATCCAATAGGCTGGAAAAAACCACGGACTACGTCATCAGAAATCTCATAAAAGCAATAGACGAATACAATGATAATTGTTCTGATTCACTGTGAAGAGGTATAACTTATATCCTGTTGTCATATTCTGTATAAACATACCTATTATTATTATTATATTAGATTCAGAGGTCAATATGCGGGAATTGGTTTATGAAAGAAACAAAAGTCACAAGAGTCAAGATGTATCGATAAATTAAAAATATCGGGTTTCAGAACGAGAACGGTCGTTGATAGGACTGACGTAATTACTCGAAATAATGAACTAATTGAGATATTGCAGATGCGTTCTACATATAATATGCATCCTGCAGAGGTGCACCATAGAAAACGTACCTACCGCAGTAAATTATATATTGTGATACAATGATATTATGTTTTCAGTTTGTGAATTCTCTAAAGAAGCCAATCAGATTATGAAATCGCTCTGTATATATTATACAGCACCAAAAGGACACACACATGTCCGTGTTTTTATATCGCCCATTTCTAGACAGAAGTTAATTATACATATATAATATATAGGAGGAGGGTTCCCGAATATGTTTATTAATATATTATATATATATATATATGTATATATCGGTCTGCTGTCTGGGTGCGTATTTTGCACTTTAATATTATTATACAAACGCGCATGCACGCACGCACACACAACAGTTTCACCGGGCGTACAGTGTATAATATGTATAATGTATATATAAAAATGTCCCAAAAATCTGTCGGCCATGTGTTTTTGCCGGAGCAGCAGCAGCAGCGGTGAGTGTCATACGATACTGCGCGCCGCATTGGATTTTTATAATAATAATATATTATTTGCCCTCAGGGGTAGTCGTAAAATTCGACCGGCTATACCTAAATATATGGTATGCTTTATAATACACGCATTATACGTATATCACACTATATACCGCCCTATATATTATTAAACATGCGTCGTCATCGTAGTCATTTTTCGTTTTTTTTCTGCAGTTTATTATGTATGTTTAATATAATATAATACGGCAGTGTAAAATTATTTTCCTTTTAAAAATATATAGATATAATATAAACCATGTATATAAATATATAATACGCTCCCTCAACTATGTTTTCGATCGTTATATAGCGAAGGCGGTGACCACTGAATGTGTATATACGGACGGGAAGCGTGAGAATTCTAAAATATAATGACGAGTCTGAGCTAATTTATTATGATATACATGTCACACATTTAGAAGACCAAACATATAAATGTATACTGTAAGTATATATACCTATATTATATAATTGCACATCAATATACTTATATACATTACACAGGGTTCGCCAACATATTTTCTGGTTTTCCTTTGCTGACCTTGTTGAAAATAAGGAAAATGTGGTATCCTACTCTGCAGTAGTCTGTAAATATGTTACGGTAAGTACGAAAGATGGATAATGTATAGGTACATTATCCGCGTATAAGGCGAACACTATCAATATCTATTCTACAATCGGATTAAGTAAAAATATATAATATATAATATATTGTATATTATCCATGGTTGAGTAGGTATTAGTACCTACATATAAATGCATTGATAAAATAACGATAATGAATTATTGATTTTGATGAAACACACAAAATAATAGATAATTAAAAAAATGTTAGAAAGTCATAGCGTGGAATAGGAAATGTACTTACGATATTTTTTGGATGATCAAGGTTTAAAAAATTAAAAATGTCTATGTAAAAGTAAAAGCTTATCAAATAAATGTAAATGAAGAGCTTGGGGAATTCTCTAAAATTGTAAAATTCACATCAACACATATATTTTATGCAAATATTCCTATACACAACACTGCAGCAGATCATAATATGGTTATAACTTTATAAGATTTACATAATCCTGTTAATATGTAAGCTATAGATACTCTTTTTTGTACATTATAACCCGTAACGTATACAACTAGATGGATCTATTTCCTCCGCGGATTCCAATCGCAAACCTATTTTTTAGTACTTTTAGTAATTGTTACATAAAATGTCTGTACAATACCTATACTACAAGAAGATCTGCGGATATTCTCGTATTTTCTGTGTTATCCGTTCAAGTGCCCCAACAAACGATTCTACAATGCGGTTCGGCGTTAATAATAGTATTCTTTTTATATTATATTATAAGTACGAGCGTTTCGGTTACCGCGCAGTTAAACGATATTTTAATGGCTCGTCGTCGACGGACGGACTAGTTTTTAGTATTTTTTATCGTATGCTATTAAACGCCAAACACATAATAACAATATTACGAGTATAATAATATTATATAGTAATGCCTCAACATCTATTATTATTATTATTATTATTATTATTATTATTATCATCAATAATATAACTATAAGCAACGATGTTATATTAATATAGTTTTAGATTATTTGAGAGGTGTCGTTTAAGTCTCCGCGACCGTGCGGGTACATACATAATAATATAATACCGACTGAGGGCCCGAGCGTATCATGCCCAAAGTCATAAAAATATGATTACTAGAGTACCTTTACATATAGCACACATTATATAGTAATATATAATGTTATATCCATATAATAATCTACCACGTTTATAACAATATAGTTTGGCTCGTCCAGCTACGATCCTGTAGTAGTATTGTTGATTCGGACGTCGTAAACGGCAGCACGTATATACGTATATAATCGAGGTTTGATGGAATTTATGCGTACCTAGGATATATTATAATATTCTATTCTATAATTTTGTATTTTCGTTGTTATTATTTATTACTTTTTTTTTACGTGCGTCTCTGACGAATTTTTTACGACGGTCCACTGACACTAGAAACCATCGTACTCGTTGGTAGGTATATAATATTATTATAATACGTCAAGAGTTATATGTGTAATAAGCAAAGGCTGGCCGATAGACAATAATACTAACAATAGTGTCATTCAGATAGTATATACACACGACATACCACTGTAGTTATAAGTACAATAATTACTACCTGAAGGATAACATTATAAGAATCATACTACCTACATTATAAAAAATCTCGGGAGATCCGTGGTGAAAACTATTTGACAGTTTGACACCATAGAGTTAAGTTATTAGGTTGTTATTTTAATTGACTCGAATTGCTGTTAACAATTTTCAGATTTTATATTCTGACTTATGACAGCCGCGGCTTACAGTTCAAAAAAATATTGCATGATACGAGTATATTTTAATTTTTAAGCAGAACACCAAGTATGATACTGATTTTGTGTAACCTCCAATGTTAGATTATTAAAGACCGCATAAACGATAAGTATAATATTATGCTTTAGGTACCTATATATGTTTTGAACTCGATCATTATATAATATACATATTCGGTCTAGTGATCCACTCAGGTTGTAAAATATTGGCGATAAAATTATTTGGAAACTCAACGACGATGTTGCGTGTAAAATTGATGAAGGTATAAAACCCCTTTCATGTATATTCCTATCTGCAGTCCTATATATTTAAGGTAAATTATCGTGTATCGGGCTATTCAATATACGTTATAGTATTAAACCTACCCACATATACGATTTATATCTCATGATTTTTATAATTGCGATGTGGAAAAATACATTTTACTAGTAAACGTCAACAATGCGGGTGGCAAATGAAACAAAAAACTAATAAAAAAAAATGACACAAGTACCTATATTATAATGTAGTTAACCTCAAAATAAAAATACTTAAAGGTTATTTTTGGCACCCACGATAATATATATATAAACATCAAATAATGTACCTACTATAACTTTGTACCTATTGGCTATTACCTACCTATGTAGCTTACTCAGATTTTATAATTATAATTATTAGTTTATTGAATAGGTCACATTTGTGATTTGCTTGCGATATAATTGTTATTAAAAAATTTAGACAGCAAATCCGAAGGCTATGCTTTTCTAAAGGTACCTAAAAGTTAAATTACTTATTAACTATTCTACTATATAACTGACTGCGAGATATTGTGGCAATAAAATATGGACTTGATAATAATCATAATAACAATAATGACAACGCCATAGGTAGTTAATTTCGAAGAAAAAGTTGTTTCCTTCGTGTACATGTATCTATGTATAATATGTAGTACTTAGCAGGTATACGAGCCAAACCGCGTCTGAGAAAATGGCGTGATAAGTGTTGCGCGTGCGTACGCTCAACGATGTATATAAGAACTGTAAAAAATAATAAAAATCGCGCGTGCAAAATAAAACCTCAATATTCGCAGTCGACAACAAAATGGCGGCTATTTTCGTATTATTTATATACGTCACGTGAAACTGCCAGCCGAGATTACAATTACCTCTATATAATATAATATAACAAGATAAACGGTGGTGACCAATGCAGTGAGTGTATGACGTGCGTGTGTACACATTGTTCGCGACATTCGTCACGTCCATTTAATATATTAATGTTTTTAAAGTATTACGTTACGAAATAAAATTTAATTGCGAAATATAACCACCGACATCAAAATGCTCGCACGTAGGTATAATGACCTATACCTATAATACAGACTACGTATACTTTACGTTACTAGCGACCAAGATGTCTTCGAAAGAATTTTTGTGCCATTAAAAGTCTTGAACGTTTTTTTTTTTAAATAATAGACATTTTTAATGGAATTTAAAAACTTAAAACGATCACGCGACTTGTTGATCAAAGTATTATTTAAATCCTATGTAATTTAGATGACGTGTGTACTATATTATACACTATATCATTATATGTAACTACAATAAATACAAAAAACCGATGTTAGGGACATGACCCTGTGAATAATAAATACAATAAAAGCATATAATAATTATTATAGCAATAGGCAATAGCTATGCGACTGATTTAGGTCTTACCAACGCACCGCCCTCAACTTGTAAGAGATATCTGACTACACGTTTCATCGGACCGAGAGTTATGAATATCGTAAATATATTATCTTGGGGTAAGTATAAAGTATAAACAAAATTCTTTTACCGGATTGCAAAACATTCTTGAAAAGACGCGAAAACTGTTTAATCGAGAACCGATGTGAATCAAACGCACGTCAGACGTGGAAAAAACGATCCGGGGCAACCGTTATTCTTAAGAGTAATGACTGGCCAACTGAAAATATTATGGTCATCTGTTCACGAGTAACGTTAACCATTAGGTATATTATATAGGGTTTCTATACTATTTACGCCGTGACGTGTCGTGTTTCGTATATTCAATATGTGGGTAACAAAATATCAGTACCACCATTGATTATAAATTAGTATTTAAAATCAATGGTACCACATTACCTATTAGTTGAATATAGCTCAACGTAAAACGTGATAATTACTATGAATAAGGTCCGAGTAGGATTGAACTTAACTATATAGAATAAATACATAAGGGTATGGTATTAAAAAATGTAAAAGGTGGTTAGCCAGTGATTAACCATTGTAATATTATAGGCAATCACTGATTCGACCAATCACAGCAATAGGTATAGGCAATTTGTTTAAATAAATCACATTTCACAGTGAAAGCATAATAAGACACATTACATTCAACTTTAAACGACTCGGTAAAGTGGATATCCGGATTTACGAACGACAATGACCGCAGTCCGTATTGTTAACGTAATGGGTATATTAATTGCGAGCGTATAACTACGATATTTTATATCGTCGGTCACTGGTCAATCAATATTACTTGAGTAATTTATAAAGGTACTTAGTTATTTCATTTCTTAGGTATTATAAAAGTTACGTAGGTACACGATGATTACATTTCTAGTGGGATAAGCCTTGTACGTACTACGTATATTTTCGAGCCTCTTTATATCCAATCGCCAGTGTAAT
This sequence comes from Nasonovia ribisnigri, assembly GCA_027563435.1. Taxonomy (NCBI): domain Eukaryota; kingdom Metazoa; phylum Arthropoda; class Insecta; order Hemiptera; family Aphididae; genus Nasonovia; species Nasonovia ribisnigri. The sequence goes on from JANEHU010001510.1 coordinate 76,625, forward strand.
AATCGATTCCTCCACACGTTGTAATTCTAAAAATAAAATTTTGTCGATTATCAAAATTTATAATTAGAGCTATTTGAATAAATTACATTGTTTATAGGTAGTATAAGTTTTATTTCTTTAATACTATTTTGGGCAGATATTTAGGGAAATATAATATGTAGGTACTACACTACGCTGTACCAGCAGCTGCAGGTTTTCAAGCAAAATTACTTATATTCGTTCAATTTCCTGCACGTGGTGTATCGATCCACTTCCGGACGTATAGAAAATTAAGAGTTTACTGTGCGTATATTATAATTTGTAATAAATATTCGAGTTAGAGAAAATGAAATGTAGGTACATTGTACGTTATACACCGAACATAATATATAATACTATAACTGCTCATTAATGCTCACACGCCCATCAACCGCGGTTTTAAACTGCAGTGCAATGTGTGCCACGCTGCATGACCATATACTATTATATTATATACTGCATAATAATATGTAGTCAATAAGCGGAATATATAGTCTGTATACAATATTCGACAAAACAATGTAATATAATATGTTATTATATTAATAATTACTATATTTAACACATCTAATGTATCCATAAATCATCAATGTGATAATGCAATTAATAAGGTTGTCTGTCTGTTACAATCATTGTGAAGTATTAACTATGTACGCACAAAGTTTATGATATTTTAAAACTATGTAACCCCTGCAGTGCACCTAAGACAGAATTACAAATGTTGATAAAAAACTAAAATTTCATAAAGACATATATGTATAGTGTGAAATCACAGTACTTAAACATATAATGTATACTCTTTTATGGCTGCTATATAAATGTTTAATTTTGGATTAAATTAGAATAATGTGAATACAAAACATTTTTTTATTATTAATTATTAATATAAATTGTGTCATTTTATCTACAAAAATACAGCTTACTGTAGGAATAATGATTTCGTCATGTAGAATCAACTAAATTTGAGAATAAAATCCTTAGAATAATTAAAGGTAATATTATACAGGCAGCGTTGAACTCCTTTTTTCTTAAACCTTAAATGTTTTTAAAAATAAGTACATTTTAAGATTCTTTTACAAATAATGTATTCTATTATTTGAAATAAAATAAAAAATTGGAGTTAAATACTGCCTGTAGTTTTCTTTCAGTTAAAAAATGAAGTTATCAAACTCCGATGATTTTACGAGTATCTACCTACTTACAAGACTTGAAAGTTTTCCAGAGTATTTTTTGTTGATATACACCGTATCACTATAAATAGGTATCGGGCAGTAGATTTGTGGAAACGTATTATAACAAAAGGTGGCAATTAAAATATAAAATTAAATTCTTAAATTCCCAAATTTTCAAGAACTGTGGAAAATTATTAATCCCTTAGTCTATTATTAAATTGTACCAATGCTTATAATTTATTCAATTACACATTTAATTCAGATCAGATGAATATATGGATCATGAAATAAGTCTATGTAATTCAAAATGTTAAGTTTTTCACGCTTCACATAGATGTACTTAGATTCATAATATTTGTTTTTAATCATAACACAATTTGATAATATTAATAATTTCTTATAAAATTTTTCAATATTCAATTTAATGTTCCACGTGGTCACATAATCAAATTATAATATAACACTATAATACAGTATAATACTACTAAGTATTGTATATAAAAACCCTATGTATCATACAAAATGTATATCTTAAATCTTAATTATAAATAATAATAATTGTCATCTATAGTTTTCTTGATATAAACTATTTCGGATATTCGTCTTGTTATTGATTAATTTCTGGTAAGATTTGTTGATCAGATATTCGGATTTGGTGGATCGATAGGTTTATTTATTTTCAGTGAAATATTTAAAATAATACCCTACATAATATGTTTACACGCAGCTGAATCCGTCTGTCGATCATAATATATAATATAGGTACAACGAGCGGTGGCATTATACGAACGATAGAATTGAAACCGAAATTATCAGAGTAAAAATACAATTTAGTCAAAGTTGTTGTTGCAGACAAAGGCAAACAAGAAATAACGTAGACGAGCTAGTTGTAATTAAACGATCTTCATACACGCATGTACATTAAACTATACAGCGTTATACGCATAATATAGATTTTGACAAATCGACCCGTTGAAACGCCTTCGACCCGATCCGCTTATATAATGGAGTTATTATTTTATTTTTATTTTTGGTACGTTTATAATATTATGTATTACATAGTAGTAAAGCGTAGTGCGCACTGAGTATAATAATGGTGTATAAAGATCGAGCGTTCCCGTCATTATTCGTCAAACACCAGAATCGTATGAGAAAAAAAAGGATTATTTCTCCACACGCCACCTCCCACGACCAAACCGGAACTTGAAATGCGCCGCGCCGCCACCATCGCTATCTTCGATGTCGTCGAAATGAGAAGAGAACAATATTTTACAATAAAAAGATTCGTTTTCAGAATAGAAGAACAAAATATGGTTATATATTAACATATAGGCATTATAACTGAAAATATCAAATATATGATAATATACAATGTAAATATTGTCCGCACTCTCGAATTTATTGTGTCTATCGACTATGATATTATAATAATATAAGTAACGGAAATCCCATAATAACGACAAATGCTTACTAATGATGTTTCGCAATTGCTACACATACAGTATGTAAATGTACTTTTTAGTTCATTAGCGTCATTATAATATAAAACACATACTTAATATACGTATTTTATAATAAATATAATGATATACGATATTATTAGTTTTCATTAAAAAATGCGTCACAAAATGACAGACACAATCAGAAGTTTACAGACAAATGTATATGCACATCATACACACACACGCATACACATAACATCATTAATTGTTTTTAATAATTAACATACGAATACGAAAAAATTTTTATTTTTCTGAACGCTTTTCTCTTAATTATTTTGTTCTTGTCTCGGACACATGGACCAGAAATTATTAATTTGAAATACTACGGTGGTAATAAAAGAAACACAATTTTAATCAAACTAATTGTACACAACTGTGAAGTGATTGGGGAGGCTGCAATAGTAAGATGGTTTACTTTAAACCCTATAAAAATGTCTAAAACCAATGACACAATATTATAATCGTCGTTAATATTTGGTTGGTTCGTTATTCGTTATAAGTTCTGCCAAGTGTATCGTACTAAATGTGCTACATGGCTCGATTGGGTCTCGAACGAACGTTTATAGCTGCAGTGCATAATATTATATATAAGACAATAATACTCTATATTTATAGTGGTTTATTCGTTGTATGCTAAATCAATTATACTATATTAAACGTAATCCAACAACGACAGTATTGTAAAAATGTATACTGAGAAACTATAATAATATTAAACATGGACTAAATTTTTAAGTAGCTACTTTATAGAAAAATTAACATTTCAAAACAGATTTTATATTCAGAAACGAGTCATTGTCGTAACATAAAAATTCGGTTGGTTCCTAAAGTATTACAATAATAGGTTTTATTTAATTTTTAGAAATTTAATATTATTATTTTTATAGCTCATTCAATATAATAATAATATATAATATGTACGTATAATATACATTTTTAATGACATAATTTACTATGGCGTACGGTTTTGTTTGATTTTCAAAGCAGAGTCCCGAATAATTCAAAACTGTTTTATAGACTCGTCGTTTATAGTTAGTAAATTTTCATATTGCATATTAAAACATCTATTCACAATGAAACACGTTTCGAGAAATCGATATTTCATTGCGTGTTGCTTTTTTTTATTTGGCTATAAAAGTGTAATCATTTTTATTTTGTATTATATAATATAATATAATGCACTATTATTTAGCGCCTCCACCGCGGCCGACGTGTTTATAATGACACCGTCGTAGTGTGTCTTAACATCGAATCGTTCGTATTTTGTTACTTCTTTCCCTATTTTCGAGTTTATGGTAAACATAACAATTCAGACCGTATAAAAAATACCATACTGACGTTTAAAATGTGAAGAAGTACATCGTATAATATTTATTATTTACATTTATACTGTATAGAACATCTGTTCCGTATATAGCTTCCATCCAACCGACAAAATTACAAAATAATTGATATCGAAAAGCCAATGTTCCTTACGAAAAACGTATAAATGGATATGTCTCAGGTTTGATATCAATAATATAGTAACACCCATATTACAGTATAATGTGGCAAATTATCTGACTTTGGCAAGCATTGGTCTCCGTCGATTAATAGGCTAAATATTTGAGCAGTATAAAACTATAAACTATATATAGATACACCAATTTTATTGAATTAAGTTATTTATTAGTGTTTAAACATTTCTAAATTTTGACATTGCCAATATCCATATGGCTTATATATTATTATTAAATGGTTGATTTTTTTGTAACCATAAATATGTAATTAGAAGTAAACAAAATTGTAACGAGTACATTTTCAATTGACAAAACAATACAATTTATTCTAATGATCGACTATCATTTTTAATAATATAGGTATCTACGTATAATATCATATGGAATTAGATCATTTTTTTAAATACAGACATTAAGTAAAATAACTAACCAATGTAATTTTTGGACCAGAATGGTTTTAATTGCTTTGATATTTTTATCGTAATTTTATTGATGTGGGCAATTATCGTTATCGATTCTATGTAAAAGGTAGTTTAAAAAGTTTTACCAATGACAATTACTATTATAATGTGCATAATAATATACTACAAATGTCAACAATATAGATGAGTGTAATAATTCATAATTTAAACATATCATGTGCCTACCATTTGTATAAGGATACGTAAAACCTTCGAAGTTATATAAACGGTCAATGGTATTGCGTCTTTCGTGATTATCATATTTTTAAGAACGAAACGATCGAACTATTATGTACTTTTTAGGCTCCACCTGCTGAGTTTATCGACACAAATATTAAATACTATACTGCTGATCTTTATATCATATACCTACACGAATTCACTGACTTTTAGATTTAATAAAGAATTTGTTTGTAACGGACATCGTTGAACTTTCCGGCAAACGCGAAATCGTTAAACGATTATTAACTGTTGATCGATTCAGTTTTGGCAATCAGCGGTTCTGGTGCAGTTGTCAAATGTATACATTTATAATATTAAAATTGAAATCCTGTCTTTTTCTTTACAATTCAAAGTTACTCGTTTCTCGTTGTTCAACATCTAGTTTATTTGAGTTCATAACTGTTAGGTTTATTAATTTAACAAGGTATATACAAACAAACAACGTTATAATTCGCAGTTTTCAGTCCATATACTATCTTAGTTAGAAACAAATTATAATTTTTACTCTTGGGCCACATAAATTTACAATAAATGCCACATACGGCCCGCAGGCCTCGGGTTGCCGACCTTTATGCTAGACCAACAGAAAATAAATATTTTTCAGAAAGAAAATTTTTTTGCTTTCTACCTATATACTTTTGATGTTGCGATTCGTCTGATTATAGGTATGATATATTACTATATTACCTCAGATCAGGGTCGATTGAAATCCAATGTAAAACTTCTACGATTTCAACGGTCAATAACCTAGATATTATTTTACAGCATAGGTATATTCCGAGTATAATATACTTATTAACTATCATAGGAAATACGCAATTCCTGCCCCACCACCGCAAACATTACAGAATACGCGATAGTAATAATGCCTATATACCTTGCATGTTATTATTTTCCAAGGATTTTACTGCCATTCAGTAAAAATTAATGCTGAAACCGTTCTTTACTCCTACGCATATTATATACGAATACTCAACTATAAACCTGATACATTTAACATAGCGCGGAAAATATCAATAACTATCAACCAGTATATAAAAAATAATAAATATGAACCTTTTTTCTTTGTCACTTACCTTGTTCTTGCATAAAACTGAACAGCGAATCTAGAAAAGTCCGTCTGTCGGATTCGTTGCCCGCCGAGTATAACTAAAAAAAAATAAAAAATTACTTCCAATATAATATTAGGTATGTATAATACTTTTAGTTCCATACACAACAACACAACCTTCACCATTATTATGCATCTTTATATGAACAAATATTTTATAAATTTATAATAGTTTTTTCCTTATTCGATTATATAATAATAAGACGAATAAAGTCGAGTAATATTCAGTTTTAATAGATGAGAAACATCAGGTTCTACCTATACAATATAATATATTGTAATAAGTATATATTATAATTTTGAAAATTTATTTATTTTAGTCGACTGTTAATTATTGTATATAACGTTTTTTAGTTAAATACTATTAGAATATTTTTAATTTATATTATAATTTGTAAATTTACATAGATTATATAATAACGATCAATAATAATTGTTCTCATACATATTATTCCCATGTACAGTATAATAATAGTAATAATAATACACTAATACATCAACACTTATCTACCTACTGGTTATATTTAATTTACAGACGTTTCGGATGATAAACTGTATTGCTTTTTTCTAACCTCGAAGTATTTCATATAGTCTGCTGCTAGGTACTATTACTAATACTATTTGTTTTCCCATCGGTCGCAAGTCATTATTGTAAACAAATTAGACACCAGAGTCCAAAAGTTTGACCGGTATACCTCTACAGTCTACGTGAACAGAGTTGAGCGTTCACTGGATGTCTAATTAATTAGATGCCTACATATTTTCGTTCACGCCGTTGTATAAATCATTGCTCCCCGTCCTCAACCGCGTTTATTACAAAATATTATACTCGTTCTACTGCGCAATTCCTTTTTCTCGAGCGAGCGCATACCAGATTCAACATCCATCTCGTTAACTCAATAATAATAATAATAATAATATACTAGTATATGCATTTATATTACGGTACCTATATAGTATATACATATCATGATAAGTACTCGTATTTATTTTAGTGTCCTATCATTTTTAGCGTAATATAATAATATCACTCAACTTCAAGAGATCGTCTATTTAACACCCTATTATTGACAGTAGGTATATAATATTATTATGTATGATATTGTTTTAATGAAGTAGGAACATCATTTTCTCGGTAATTCTTTGTTATCATTAATTAGTGTGATTATTTTAATTCACGTGTGATATAACGCAAAAGGCACCAGTATAATAGGCACATCAAAATGCATCCAAAATATATTTATAAATAGATGGAAAAAAAAAACGTTCACACAGCCTACTCAAAAAAAAAAAAAAAAAGAATGAAAATAGAAATACATTGCACCGATACGAATGACAATGACGCGAGGGGTGAAAACATATTATTATGATGTGCGTTTATCGTTTAATATAATGCAGTGTTTCTCATTAACAGGCAACAGTGTGTATATAGGTAGTATGTTTGAGAACCGGTCAGGACACGACCCTATATGAATAATAGAATACGTCTCGTAACACGGTAGCTCTTCAATCTACGGGATTAAATTCGACTTGTGTGTGTGTGTGTGTGTGTGTGTGTGTGTGTGTGTGTGTGTTTATGTAGACGATTAAGGATCGTTTAAAGTTTGTAGGTATACCATATAGTCTGACGAACATTGACGAAAATCTGTTAGCTGAACTCGCTGGAGAACTCTAACCGATTTTTTAACGAGCAGTATAGACATACGGTAAACGTCACTCGATGCGAGGTTTATTATTATTATTATTATGTATTACTATTGTGAAGTAGATATTTTCCAAAAAAAGCAACAACCTTTTACTGTTTTTGTATTGGAACCTTACCTACACGTAAAAAAAAACGAACATAGTAATATATTTTAATTGTTATTGTCGTGCATACAAAATTATGCGTTTTGTATATTGTGTGTTATACATGTAAATATATTTTAAATACGAAATATGTAGGTACGTACAATAATATATAATGATAATGGGATTAACTGAATAAAATAATGCATCGTATAGATATAACTAGTAATTACTATAAGGTGTGTTTTCAGGAACAAATTGACTGCGACGTGTTTTTAAGGTTATTAACATTAGAGGTAACCAAATCATAGAATATTTTAAAAGCTCTTAATTTAAACATGTTTACGAGTTACGATGATAATTTGAATAAAACACACTCGTTGATTTCACCGATGTATGACGAAATGTGTTTCGTGCTTTGGTATATATTTTTAATTTACAATACTATAATATAATATAGGCATTAACGAGCTAACGACGTTTTTCCCAATTAACATGAAACAGCAATAATACATACAAACCACGATGCACGACACATAAATTCAATAATCGGTTTTATGTGTATATTAGGTATAATATGGATTATTCAATACAGGATATGTGCATATTATGTATATTGTTATATATAATAAGTATATGATATTTTTCGATATTATATAAATAAGTAGATATCTATTACCTATTAAAGTAAAATAATTTCTCAGTTAAGTTATCCGTTATAAAATATTAGGTTAGAAATTTCAGTCAGGACTCAAAGGGATGCAATATTGTATCTCTACGTTCTAACAGTTTGCAGAGGGATCGATGGATTTTATAATGTTATTTATTATGAATATTTCGAACTGGAAATTTTATTTTGCTCATAGATGTGTTACGTAATAATGTGCATACCATGGTGCCCGGTCCTATTCAAACTAATATAAAATATTTGTTTAATTGACAAATAAATAGTTCCATCTATACAGGTCGAAAAAAATGTAGGTACTTGAAGCCTACAACTGCGGTATACAATATGGTTTAGTTGGCGCGGGCCGACGACATCTCCTGCAGTTGTATAATATAATAAATAATAATTTTGATTTGTCTTCCATTAGTTTATATTTGTTGCCCCCTCTCTAATTAGTGAAAACCAATTATACATTTAAAAAAATCAAAACAACACCCGAAATGGTGGAAACTATAATAAAAACTGTTACAACAAACGACATTTTGAGAAATACTGCAAGAGTTTGCACATACATTTTTAGTCGAAATGAGACAGAGTCAACGGAAATCCATGTTGGAAAAATAGAGGTCCATGTGTGTACTAAGCAAAGCGAGTTTTTTATAATATAGATACCTATTTACAATATACATAACTCCACGATATATTCACTTCGTCAGTTGCCAATGCCGGATGTGGTTATCATCGCATGCACCGATCACGTCACAATATTATAATATAACGACCTCATCTGCAGTGCCATCGGAAACGGCAGGGTGCAATTGGCACTTCATTAGAGTCATATTATAATATCATAATGTATTATTCTGTATTTTACTGTACTTATATACCATATACGTTGTAATGTGTATATATACCCTAGAGGCTATAACCATCCGACGGGCGTTTAAATCCCTCAATTTAGACTTCATTTTTACCGGATTTTCAAGACTTAAAATAAACTTATTTTATTATGATACTGCGTGCTGCGTTGTATGAAACCCCAGTGTTGGTCGACGACTACGTGTGAAGTATAATATGTATGAACGTAATATATTTTATAATATCTGTTTTTCCATTTTTCGTGTATTTACTTTAAACGGAAACAGTTTTTAGATTTGTTATTTTCTGTAGAAAGAATGGTACTTTAATAAGACTTGCAGATAAAAAAACGAATATAGTGGCGAAATATTTGACGCGTATGGTCTTTGGGGAGAGGATGATGGGTGAGCAGGACGATGACCAATACTGTCGTAGTGGTGTGCTGCAGCTGTCTCAGACTCTCACCGTTTTCCAGGTCTCTCTACTGCGTATATAAAAGGTATACCTGCTGCAGCAGCGCATGCACACATATCACACACGCAGAGCACTTTTCACTTCCGGTTTTTACGACTTAACGCGGAATAGACTGCACCGCCGGTGTTCCCGTATCATGTAATAATATTTCCCTCTACCGTCTGCGAAACATATATTTAAGCATTCGATTTGCACCTCGCACGACTCAATTACCAGATATGTATACTATTCCTCGCATATATATGTATCGGCGACGGCGGCGGTGGACAATTAAAACTCGCCCCCGCTGCACAGTACAATATAATATTATACAATAATATACGTGTACACCTATACACATCGTGGGGTCACGACTTTAAACCATATATTATATCGGACACGTAAAAGCAAAACGAGTGATCGGGGACGAAGGGGCGGCGATTGGGGGGGGGGGGGTATAGTGGCGGAGAGACGCGGACGCGGAAAGAGGTCGCCGCGCTCGATCCCCGCGGTGCCGACGAAACGCGCGTACACTATAATATAATAACGCTGCCCGTACAACACTTATATTATTATTATTATTATACACACACGTGTGTGGCGTGTTGACACGCGATACGAATTAACAACAATGATACGATATTATAAACACACAGACAAATATACATACGCGTATAATACGTATACACAATATACTCCCGTTCGCCGAGCGAGCTGACGAATCTTCGTATTACTATCATCGCGCAGCGTCCGATCGGTCAGCGGTGTCGTGAACGTCGGACCGCGTGCTGCGAGTAGTGCGGATTTCGTCTGAAGTTTCGCCACGGACAGCTCAGAATTTATGATCATATTATTATTATTATTATTATAGTATTATAGCGCCGTTCTGATACGTTGTTTTCAGTTTTTTTTTTTTTTTTATCCATCCACAACTCTTCAGGACTCGTCGTTCGATCTTCGATCGTATCCCCGTGGAAGTATATATGTTATAATAATATAATATTACATACATATATTATACTCGAATATCTAATAATATCATATTTGTTTATAATCACTATAATATTCGTGTATCAGCCTATCGTGCATGCGAGTCTTCGTGCGATCGAATATTAAAATATTATTTAGATGTAAGTATATATAATATACACACACCATATAGACGTATACGTTCGTGTGAACATAATACATACCTATATAATAGATACATACACATATACGTATTATTATATTGGTCGGTTACCTATATGTTCAGAAATTGGGACGAAATAAAGAGTTTCTTCTCAGTATTATTATTATTTATTATACGAAAAAAATTTCAATCGTCCGTTGACGGAATCTCGTCAATCCGGTATATATAATCGTATTTTATTCGAATATTATATTATTATTATTATTATTATACTATTATTATACGCGACGGACATTAAAATGCGTTTGACTAGCACGCGATATCAGCTGCGTAATTTACAGTAATTTTGCTACCGTCCTCGCCGTAGTGGAATTTAACGCGTTGAAACAGCTGCTATCCATCATCCGTGTGCGATCGGATTAGAAATTATAATATATGTATTATTACTTTATTATAACTTCTTCTTTAACTTATATTACAGAATAACTAACTCCGACGTCACGTGCTTTCCGAATTTAGTCACATTTGTTTTTTTGATTTTTTATAATATCTTAGATGGTCGTTATATTTATATATAAATTGTGTTACAAATTACAATTACGTACAACGATGCGACAAAATATATACGCGTGTGCGGTGAGTAACGACCATCATGGCATTGTTCCCAGTAGTTCAAGTGGTGTGACTAGAGGGGTAACAGGGAGTTGTAAGTTGTAGCCCCTCAAATCCCAAATTGCGGAATTCTTTTTGTTGCATTATTCTTTTTATGGCATTTCGGACATCGAATTATACATAATATAGTATAATAATCGAAAAATCAAAAATTTAATTAGAAAAAATAAGCTTACTGGCTAAAAAGTCTCTCGGGCGTTGGGTCGGTACCTATTAATAACTTGTAGTATAGAAGTCAAATACAATTTTCTGATGTTTAACGCGTGGACACATTCATATAATAACACAATATAATATGATATACTGATATAGTATTAAGGTATATTAAACGCCACAATAATGTAGGTACCTACATATACCTACGACAGACGGGGAACACGCTTCAACGACGACTAGCATAAAATAACGTCGTCGAATAAAGTAGAATCATATAACATAGCTAGACGACGCATATAATAACGTCGGTGTAATTGAAATCACGTATTTCCCTACACACACGCGACAGCCGATCGGTCTCGGTCGCGGACAAAAATTAACATTTCGCCCGTCTCACCACGTCGTTTGTAATATGGAAATCCGACGTCAACCTCACCTCAAACACGTGTATAGGAACGAAAAAATTAACCAACAAATATGTAAAAACATACATTATAGTATAAGTACACATCAGCGGTAATATCCACCAGTGGGCTAAAAAAAAAAAATTGCACGCTGACTGTCAAAGAAATTAAATTGTATAAAAAAATCTAAAATATTCTATAATATTATAGTGTATACATTTCATACAATTTTCAAAAATATACTACCTAATCATAAAATAATTTATTGACAGTCTGTATACTTAGTGTAGTACCTATACATAATATATAGGTATAAGATGTACACCGTAAAACACAAGATATGTGTCTTATGAAAACGACAATTTGAGAAAACACATTCGTGTTAAACGCCACCTAACAAAAAGACAGCTACTGCTGCTACCATATTATAATAGTATGTAATATATATTATATGACAATGACGGTAATTTTATAATAATATATTGTGGTGCTGTGCAACTTTCCGTTTTTCGATGACTATAATACGCTATACAAAGTTATAGCGCGACATGTGTAATATTTCTAACGACATCAGTATTTATGATTTACATAAGGTTTTAATGACCGCTTTAAACCCGACGATTTTAACAGCAGGTGGCGTGGCGCGATTTCAACGCTCATTTCAGTATACCTAACAAACGGTTTAATGATATATCTTAAAATTTTATCGCCTATCAGATTAATTGCGTAAATACTTATTTGTTAACATTTGTCGAGGAATTTATATTTGAATTACCCACGTGAACGACTCAATATAATATAGTGCGCGCCGTTGCAATGACACATACTGTTACTATTACCCATTATTACGAAAAATATCGTCGTATAATGTGTATTTATATATACCTAATATACAATAATAATTAATATAAATGGGGTCTTTATTATTATTATTTTTTTTAAGTAATACTATACTAATAATACAACTGTACAACGTGGGTACATCATCGCGTGTAGATCAAATAAATGTCTCGTTATTATAAATATTTCTGGTTTGAAAAAAAAATATCTACCTGCATATTCCTGTTCTAATGGTCTAGAGTCTAGACAAGAAAAATGGAATACACCCGAACGCGCGCAGTCATATTATATGTATATTGTAGTGCACATAATATACTATTCGAATTCTGTTTGGAGTAAACGCGGTTGACGGACGGTATGCGCGGAGATATTTTGAAAAATCGTAATGCGCCTTTGGCCAAACACTACATTACAATATTATTATAATATATTATTATTGTTGTTATCGATAATTTTTGAGGTTATCATTTTTCTCGTACCTGTTTATTAATATTTACATATCATTATACATGCAGTGTTGAACGGCGGTCGTTGACTTAAAAATGTATTATAATATCGCTACTACCTATATGTATTTCTGTGTATGCATGATAATAAAAACTATGTATATTAAACATTATAATTTATAATATTATACTATTGAAAATTGGAATATCTATTGCTCGTCGGCGTACCTATATTATATCTTTGCTGCATAACGTAAAACGTAATACGCGTATACTACCATCGTACTATAGGTACTTGTCCGCAATCCGACTGCCGATGCCGAAGTCGCGTCGTTGACTGATGAACCGTACGCCCACCACACAATATATGTATATATACAGGGAAAATATTGATTAGACGAGAAAATAATAATAATACTAAACGAAACCCCGAACGCGTTAATCGCGGTTTATCCACACACATATACGAGCTAGCTGATTGATCGTCGATCTCGAAAACTATACGGGAATCGTCGTCGTTATAATAATACGCTCATCTGTTTCCCCTGCCGCCGATAATATATAATATTTTTATTTTCTATTTTTTGCTTTCGCCCAATTATATTACGGACAATGAATAATCGCAGCCGATTAACCGCAGCCACAGCGTGGGATATAATAGTAATAATAATAATAATAATATGTAGAACGAAGAATTCTAAGTTTTTTTATTATAACTTTTCAACTGGCCGAATAAATAATCGGTCATCTCAGGCGATCCCCTCCAACACGCGTCCTATCAAAGACGTCTTATTATTAACGTGATGTGATTAAATACGTATAATATGTACTTACTTAAAGTTATAAGTTGAAATCTTCGTGTGTTTACATACCTAATAATAATTAATAATACAACGTACCTTTACGATTATATTGAGAACAACATTTGTGTATAAAGTAATTTAAGTAGGTACTCGTAAATAGTAATGATTTTCATGAACTATGCAACTAGAGTTCCATCTTTGAAGACGTATCTTAAAATATTGACTTCAAATAGACTCCAAGTTGTTTTTAATCACAACATCAACTCATGCAAAATTGTTATAAAATAACTTTATATTATAATATTACCTCAATAAAACTATATCAAATGTATTAAAATTTAACCGGTAGCCTAATCCTGAAATATCTTTTTCTTGTTATTAATGTTATATTGTTACAAAATATTATATTATGTAGTTAAATAGTTTTTTTTCTAAATTATCTATAGAACACATTTTAGACACTATAGTAGGTGTTAGGACACACAAGTCGACGTAGTATCGAGTATATCAATGAGAAATCCATACAAAGTTATTTTTTCAATTCACAAAAATTTTTCTAAATCGTTTAGGAGCTTTGGAGAAGTTTTCGAACCAAAAACGATTAGAGGCTGGCGAACTAGGTTAATTGCTTTATCCTTTCATATAATAAAACGTTTTACGCCGAGATAATATGAAAACTGCGGTGAAAAGAGGATCTAATTTCTGTTGGTCGTCCACACTACCATATATATATATATACCATACATATATACCATTATATGCTATTCCGTTTTTCAATTATATACGTCTTATTATCACTTTTCCACCCCTATATACGGCGTCTATTTATATACCTATGTGACATTAGAGGCAATTCAAGGTCGATATATGCGATGATAAAGTTTAAGGATTTCAAAGTGTATAATGCAATATCCCCTATTGAAGAAAATAAGACCGTTTACGGAGGGACGCTATATATAATATAGTATTATAGATAAGTATAATATTATTCCGTCATCGGACGACTACCTATTGACCGAGCATTTAGTTCATATATGATAGCTCTTGTCACTGTAAGCTGTATGTACATAATATATAAAATAATTTGAATTTATTTGGAAATCGAATTGTGTAACGAATCAGACATTAAAACGCGTCGATCATAAATTGTCACATGCATCAATCGTCAGGTTTAATTTTCAAATAGAATATTGTATCACACGTAATAATACTACTATAATACATATTATAGTAATATACATAAAGGAAATTGTCACTTGTCAGTTACAACTTTTAAATACGTCTCGATGATGATACTTATTATATTAATATAATATGCGTTATGTGTGACGACTTTTATATACGATGCAATGCGCTTTTAAGCAGCCTTCTACATGCACATCTCTATACGATGTGATTAAAAACGTTTTGAAAAAAAAGTTCAATGTTTATTGTTTATAACAATGAATGTGCACGGTCGGATGCTACATATATGTGCCACCTGCTGTAGCAGCGTTATCGGATGAAGACAGACGAAAAACAAAATATGAGTATTTGAATAGATTTTTGGTTTACCATCGGACAGCCGCGAGGGTTGCGTAAAATGAAAAAGGCCACACACAAGGGGTAGAATAACAATTTCCAAGTGTAAATAAAAGTGAAACCGACCACGTGATATGCATAGGTACACGCAGGTTTAGGTAAGTTGGATGCCGCAGAGTTACACTCGGGTGAGTTCGACGTGGATATTTTCTTCGCCCCCCACATGCCGTGGTCGCACTCGTGGACATTGTGTACAGCATTCAACAGTAAGTATAACAAATACATATTATATTAAATGCAATGCGTGTGTTCGTGTGTATTTATATTGATATTAATTATGATATAGGTACGTGTAGGTACAGTGAGAATACGTATATCGAGCGGCGGACAAACGTGGATCGTCGACCCGTATTATATTATAATAGTGATGCAGTCATATTATACTGCGTCACACGTCATGTGTGTCGCGATGAGAAACGCGGACCGCGGCGCAGGTGAAAATGAAAAACGCGTCCAGAAACGAAAGACAATGAAATAAAAACGAAAGGGAAAAGGGACAAGAATCGGCTCGGTGACAACAGATCGAAATTCGTCTGTCTGGCGGCGGCGTGTGAATAATAATCACAATAACGTCATGACCTAACCCCGGTCCGAGATAGAAATTCCCAACAGTCACCTGCGCGCATACATATATTAATGTGCTCGTCTCTACACGATAATGACGATGATAATGTGATATAACAACCGCGAGGTGTTATGTATTGTCCAAGCGGCCCAGACTCCTCTGCCGACGTTGTCGTCGTCGCGTTATTAATTTGGTACACGTAGTGGCGGCTGTGTAGGGTCTTGAAATCAGTATATACTTGGTCATGAGAGTGTTTACGAAAGGGTCGTCCCATACAAGAACAATTAGTCGTGGGGTAGCATCTACCGTAAATATGTACATGACCTGGCTCCCCGTCCGAGCAATGGTACAACCACTAATAGTGCGCACTACTGAATGCGTGTTCGCCGTTTCGTTAACGTCCGCATGTATAACACTATTATATTATAACAATACAATCATAACGTAATGCGGTGATAAATTGTATTATTATTATTTATTGTCATAATATTATGATGTTCCTACTACCCATGAAGATAGTACACTTTAAATCGATCTTGATCTCCGTCTACTCCGCAGCTACTGCTGTAGTGTTGTTACAGGAGCTGAAAAAAAATGTAAAATCCACCAGCACGTATTTTTTACCTGAAAACACGTAAACCCTACCGATGGTAAAATCCACAGTATACTACAACTATTTTTAGTACAACCATTATAAGTACTATTAAGTATTAACTAGCTGTTCATTATTGACTATTATACATTTTATTTTAAATTTGTGTAAAAAAAGATATAAGTTCCTATCTAAACATATAATATGTATAAATAATTAATCCCTACATAAATCATGTAAGTACCTATTACCTACATAATGTTAATTATTATTTATAATAAATAATAATTTTTTTTTATATTTATTATATTTTAATTAACTAGTGATATCCTTGATTATTATATGATTTTTTTTTAAACTAATGTCTAAATTAAATAAATATATAATACATTTGTACCCACATAAATCATGTTATGTACTTATTACTTATATAATGTTTTTTCAGGTAAAAACCAAAGTACCGGTGGAATTTACGTGAAAAAAAGATCTAAAAAGGTCGCAATAGGTGGAATTTACATGCGCCCTAACCGTAAAAGTAGACACCACTTATTTCGGCCAAAACCCGACACCACTTCGGGAGGAGCAGCAGGCCGGCTCCCCGAGGTCGATGCGGCAGTGGCTTAGTTGAGAACACGTCTTCAGGCACGCCGTTCGTCTTTGGGCACGCGCCGGATGGGTTAGGTATAAGGTCGGTTGCACCGCAGCGCATGATGGATCGACGCCCGCCCGCGTGGTCCGCTCGTGCCCGGACCCGCAGGTTCACGAAGTGGAGAAAGTGAGCGGGCAACCTCACTCGAATAAACCCCCACCCCTCGCTATAAGTAAGATGTGACCTGCTCATCGCGTACATGTGTAATGTGTATGTTATTATTATAAATACTCGGCAATAATCGTTTTGACGTGCAAAATCAGTCGACGTTGAAGTTGGGGCATAAATCCACTGCATATTATAATATATAATTTTTTTCTGGTAACTAGGTATAAATGTATAATACACATAGTAGTAGTATGGTCATAATAGGTACTCATGTACCTACCTACATCGTAACATATATTCACTTAGAGCGTGACAAGATATACGGAGAAGAAATGTTTAAACCTCCCCTCCAACAATCCACCAGCAGTTTAAAATTAAAAAAAAACCTATAATTATACGATAAACCATTATTATTATTTTCTGGTTTTAGATGAACGCATTCATATACGGTTTCAATGTTTCATGAGATAGATATTGTTTGGTGGCTTGTTCCGTGGTTCACGTGAAAATAATCACCCTCTGTAATATAGATACTTGTAACCGTTCAAGACAAGTGTTGTCACTTCTGGATAATAAAGTATTATTACGTACGTCGTATTTGAATGACTCTATGGTGTAATATATTATATTTATGACCTCATTATTTTTCAAAATCCATCACTAAAATCTTTCTGTGTCCTAAATAAAAGTTCTATATATTCAAATAAGACTAAAACTTTATTGCATTTGCACGTTTTTTATTTGTATTTTTATATATTAATCTAATATAAATAATCAACTATTATATATTAATAAAAAAAAATGATTGTGTGTATTTGATGATGAATAGAATTTTATATAGTAATCATGGGTATGCATTTTTATAACACTTACCTATCAGAATAATATTATAACATAATTTGAATATAGATACAAATAATAAAGAATAGAAGTTTATAAGTTTAAAAATAAACTAATAAACTTATAATTATGTTGAATATAAAAATATATGTGAATCCGATGATAAGAAAATATTATAATAAGCGAGTTTTTCCTTTATTTTCCAAGTGCACAACGTAAATATTCAGTTAATTTGTAAAACTCTAAAGTTAGACGGAGCCCTAATAATGTTGGCATTATAAATTTCGTTTTACTCTACTCCGAGGATTGAGAAATGCGTCATGACTACACTGCATTATAGTAATATGTAGTACCTAATTATTATTATTCGTTAAATAATAATAAAACACTATAGTGTATCTTGACGTGCGGATTAAGCCCGAAACGAATGCGTGTGTACGGGAAGTGAGATGTCCAATCGGTGCAGAGTCCGTAACAGATAACCCACCCGAGATTATTATTACTGAAAATAGATTGGAATACGCGTGTATTATATTAATGATTTTTATACTTTCCACGTTTTCGAGCGCATATTATTATGTTGGCCTATAGTGGCGGTATAATGTGCGTAATATTGTCACGAAAGACACGCGACAATGTTCGAGGATTTCGGTAGTGTCTTGTGATCCGAAGTAGAAGCATTAAACAAGTCTAATTCAAGTGCAATACGCATAACATCAGCTGCGCTGCCGTTCGAAAATACAGCCGACTGGACCGATATAGTTGGTCACAGCCGTACTATATGATAATATATTATCATAATAATCGTCAGTCGTGTATATTTTATTATGTATAATATGTATCTGGTTAAGACACACTCAGCTTTACGGTATTACAGCTATGCCAAAGACCGCGTAATCGATAACACGCGCGTGTGATTCACAAGTGTGAACCCTCTTTCTAATAGTAAGTTCTTATATATAATATAACCATAAAAGCCCGGTTGGATTTTTGAATTCTCGTTCATATTTATGTGTTTTTTTTTTGCCTCAATTGTATTATATTTGTGGAGGTTCCTCATACCTACCGAAGTCCGCTATGATATACATTATAGTAAAATGTCTGTCCAACATAAAGCATAGTAACCGCTACACACTCTATAATATCGAATATTAGTTTATTTTATATAGGTACCTACAACCTGTTATCAAACATCTAACTATAAACAAATGATGAAGTTAAGCTTATAAATTATAAAATAATATGATAACACTGATATAGAATACAATTAATGTACAATAATTATTGTGTCTTGCAGAGCTAATTCTGCTGGCACATGCAGCCTAACCCCTAACCCATAACCTTAACCTTACTATTCTAACCGTTGCCTCAACATACATACTACTATACATACCTACTATGAGACTTTTATTAATTTTTAAACGTTTAATGGAAATTATCTGTTTAACCTTTAACATTTTTATATTCATTTTTCATATCAAGTTTAAGTAAAGCAAAAATTACACGAAATTATATTTCAACCGCAATTCCGGTTTACTGCCACAGTAACGTGGTAATGATTTGTCAAAAATATATTTCAAACAGAAAAAATAAATTATCGGTGGCGATAATAAAGGTGATGGTGATATGGTGATAGGCCCTGCGGCCTGCTTTAATATTTTACAACGTCACTAACCTGTCGGAACTGTTCCTCAAACGTCCATGACTGGGCCTCATTATTCCGGGACGCGGACGGTGACTGAACGTCGCCAGAACGACCGCCGGACATCGGCACGTCACCTGAGTGGCTGGACTTTGGCGACAGGTCAGCAGCGTGTCTGCTGAGCGCGGCCGTCGTCAAAGACACGGCCACGGCAGACGGCTGCTGTAACTGCAGTTGCTGCTGGTGCATCTGCGACGGCTGTACGGAGAGTCCGGGGTGTTGGTACACAAGATGCTGGAGCATGGGTGTTATCAATCTCGAGCCGGACGCCAATTGTCTGGCTAGCTGATTGAGTGTTTCGCGTTCCTCGCGCTTAAAATACGAATAATATATTGATGATGAAAAACTCAACCTTATGTACAGTATAATATTTTAAAATACGTTAGTGATTTCGTGTTTCAGGTTTTCCTCCGTCTCAGATTCAAATCCAAAATGTATCATTAAACCAAAATGTGGTAAAGTTTAACGAAAACCTTTAATTCTGTTTCCTATTTATATATCATTGGGAATTTAATATACCATAAGTCCATAACTTGCCTTCTGCAGTCTTCTACAATATAATATAATCTTAAATTCGTTGAATACCTCGAAGTGGTGTTTAGCTCAGTTAGAGCACACATACGCCCTAACACCATGCACACGCGACACTAACTGATCTATTATTAAATTTGTATAATTTATTTACTTTTTATCAACTGTCTTAATCATGTATTGAGCGTTATCTAATAAATACAAAATCAAAATATGAAAAAACAACTTTGAAGTGCTCTTATATAGATACTGCAGGTACCTACTAAGTTCTAAAAGTTCCGTATTACCGTTAGTATTTCTGTGGTAAATCAATAAATTTAAATATGTTTTTTTATAGTATCAAGATTCGAAATTGTAATGAAAATAGCATAAGATTTAACAAAATTTAATTGCAGATATTATTTTTTTAAATGTTCTAATTTTTGAAAAAAAAAAGTTGAATCTTACACCATTTTATAGAATATAGAAATATTATAATCCAATTTCTATATTCCAATATTCAAATTTTCAAACTTATAATTGTAAAGCTATTAATAGCTTAACTTTAATACCAAAGCTACATTTACTTTTCATTTCTCCCTTATACACACTAGGGTTTCAGAAAACTCGTTATACCCTGTATTACCTGCATTTCTAAAATATCTTGCTCGTCTTCGGGTGAACAATCTTCATCCTGCCGACAGTCCATCATGTCATCGTCGTCTATATCGCGATCGTCCATATCACGATCATCTTCGTCGTCATCATCGTCATCCGTGCATCCTTTGGACTGGGACGGGGACGTGTCTTCAGGAACTGTCGAGTGTGGCCAGTGATATGCATTCGCATGTGGTTTTACGCTCAGGTTGAGATTGAGACCCAATCGTCTCGGGCTTCCGGCTTCGGTGGCGGCCATCTTCACTTGTTCTGTCGGTGCGTTGCGATGTTGTTTATCCAACTCAGACGACGGTTCACTATTCAGCTGCGGAAATCCAAAAACGTCATACATCAATTTGTCATATAAATATTAAACTATTTGAGTATTACATTTTAAATATTGAGTTGGAGATAAGGAGAACTTCTGCATAAAAAAAAATGTTCTACCTTTTCAGTATAATATGAAAATATGAAATACTTATTACGAGTTACATCTTACATACTACCTATATAATTAGATACCTAGTCAAGAATTCATCGGAAACGCTAGTTAGTTTATTAATTTTTACTACAGTTTTGCGTCCTTGTCACTTTTATTTTACTATTTCATATATGCACTATTCGTAGACAGGTATATGCAAAGTAATATATAAGATTCTTCAATATTTGTTGGAGTCGTCACAAAGCTTACAAAATGTTGTTAAATGTTTTCTATTTATTTTTATTTGTAAAGAACAGTGTAAAGTGTAAAATGTAGGAACACCAGATAGATTAGTATGTAAAATTATATTAGCGTAAAGAAAAAATTCTGAGTTAATTGTTTGAAATAATTCAATAAAATAATAGTAGAAATTAATAGCAAAAAGGTTATATACGTGAGGTTAACAGATATAACGTGGGTGAATGTGGCGTTAAAGAATAATGAAAGGGGTGAGAATTTGAGGCTTAGTACATATTATTATACGAGTAAGTCTACATTATATTATCTAATAGTTATACAAAACTTGATTTTCACGAGAGTACTTTATAATAGGTATATATTTTATACTATACAAGTCATTGTCAACCAAATTTTTTGTTAATTCTAATCAAACTATGTTTTAACAGTTATTGTGTAACGATATAATCATCGACCAAAAATAACAACATATTGTATTGACTTATTTATAATATATAGGTATAATATAGAATTTAACTGTTTATTTGATATAAGATAAAACAATATTTTATAATATTATAACTATACCTATGCATTATAATTTATAATTGTTCAAACGCAATCGGTCAGACGTGCAGCTGCGTTAAATAATATATTTTGGAGCTCAATAGGGTCGAGTGGGCATCGGCGGGTGACTGTACAGATGGAATAAAGACAACAGTCCTCTCTTCTACTAATCATATTCTTTTGGTCGTGTTTTTTACGTCAAAGAAGCGGAATAATATAGGTAAGCGATACGATCAAATAACAATAATAATAATAACAATAATTTTTGTTCATCTTTTGTGAGTGTCGCGACCTTCAATCTTTAATATTTTAATATATATCAACAATGATGCACCAGCGCAGACCATACGACTATGGTTCTGTATCCGGCAGTTAACCCTTCTATGGTTCATCGAGTTTATAATATAATGTAGTACTATTTAGTATTTACACATTTTAATAGTCTCACGTGGAATATCTTCAACGTTTGTATTCGTCATGTCTCTAATAATAATAACATAATCGTACATCAAACCTCGTGATAAAAATACATACATAATCACAATACTTATTAAAAATTATAATAATATACAAATTATATCGTACTTTCAACCAGCGCTGCATATATTATTTAATATTCGTATTACAGTACGATATATAGTATATGATACTATACACGTACAATGTACCTACATAATATAGTATGACGTGTCGATGTCTTATCGATCTGAGCTTATTGGAAATATTTATTTGGTATTTGAACAAGGTGTAAAGTCTAGATAAACTGTAGTATTTGACGAAACAACTTTAAAATCATTTACCCAAAAACGCTGTGATGTGATGTTTTTATCGAATATAAAGAGTCTTCTTGATTTTCCATTTGACGACATAATATTTTATCGTTTTATCGTCAAGTCGATTCGAAGGCGTCAAAAACTCAGAAATTGGCGTAACATCGCGCCATGTTAATTAATAATAAACTATCTGGCATTATTTTCTCTTACTATTATTATTATTATTATAATTCTAACGGTCTGGTATTAAGAAAAAAATAAGCATGTATATATGTTATTTGTATATGACGTGTGGCCGACTGCCAAGTGGACTAATGTAATTTTAATGAAACACGTGTTATTTTTCCATATATCCTTCATCTGTCGCGCTTGCCGCGAGCTTTATTATTAATTCACTCAGAAATCGTCATATTATTTTCAACTGAATGTCATAAGCAATTTATCAAAAAAGGACCGGCCAAAAATACGATCCGTCTGAACGATTTGGTTTCCGTGAGTGTGGTCGACGTTTTAAGAATATTTATTTCTTATGGTCTGCATGGCCACCCGTCGGAAATCGATTAAAATATTGAATTGCACGTAAACATCGAACGACAACGGTTTATACGAAACTTAATATAACATTATAATATACCCAATAGACAAACACGTCAAAACTGTATAGGCACGTATGATGTGTAACGTAAAGCAGTGTATAAAAGTGGTAGTTAACCATATACGTACCTATACTATTTTAATTTTTCTTTCGTTATACGTGATTTGATCGCACGTTTAAAAAAATGTAAGAGCACTATTTATTTTCTCTCTGACCCTATGAGTAACATAGTAAATTTGCGTTCGGCAGAACTAATCGTGTAGTTAGTTTATAAGTGATAGTGAAATTATTATTATCAAATTATCAATTTAGTATTACTATTATCAAACTTAAAGTTAAGAATATTACCTATTGCTCGTAGGTCAAAGAGAGAAAACTATTAATAGTGAACTGGCCTCCTATTTCATCCGAGTAGGCGTATGTACAATATGTGCAGGTGGCCGTGGACTTTTTATTTTTTATATGCACCAACTACTTATGGTATTATAGCTGTGTATAAAAGGGATAGGATGAAAACATAATAATAAAAAAATAAAAATAAAATAAAATAAAAACACTTATTATAATTAGGACTACGATGTTTACGATTTTATAAGAGTTTTTGAATTTTTTAAGTTCAGTTTCCATTATTATTATGCATAATCCGACACAAATATACATGCTATGATATCTTGAAGCAAATATAAATATTATATTCAACACGGTTTTAGATTATTTCATTAGAAAGTGCATATTTATATGGGGCGTAGGCGTGCGGCTTAAAAATCGAATATCAATGAAACTCAAGCTTATCAACATATTTTTCTCGGTCGATGAATCTATGAAAAGGAATTAAATTGAATTAGAATCGCGTTAGGTATATTTTTATTTTATTTAAAATTGTATTCCACTTTTCTAAAATAAAAACTTAAATGTTCTAAATACTTTACGGAAACTTGGGTACTTATATAGTTGAAGTAAAATACTATTTTATGATTTATTGGTAGGCGTACTCAAATATCATATTATGTTCCCATAACATCTGTAAACGCAGAGAGACAATTTTTTAAGGTACCTACAAAACTTTATTCCCTCACAACAGACGTACTTTAAAATTCAAAACCATTAAAATACCAATATATAGTTATTGTCTTATTGAATATTATAATCCTACCAAGTTGGGACCAACAGGCTAGAATTTATGTACAGTAAATAAATAAAAGTTTAAATTGATTATTAATATTTTTATCACGTCATAACTTGAATGCATATACGAGCCCGTTGATTGTACTGTATTATATAATACTGTCAGTGTATAATATGATATCTATGCACGCGTGCTTACGATATTATATGCGATACACGCGGAGTTGGAATCAAACGGATTTCGATTTATTATTATTTTTAATAATAAGAAGTATCAGACGAGAACCGACGCGGGTGCGTTATAATTACACCCCACGATGGTTTATTTCATGCTAAACATAATATTATAATAATAATAATAATATTCGCTGCCGCCAGTTGTATACCTAAACTACCGCTCCATCACTGTTGCAGCAGCAGACGACGTACCTAATTATAATTCCGATACCAATCGTCTGGATTCATATTATGCGCCGTATATTTTGTATAATGTACATTTAACGATTCGATTAATGTATAATATTATTAAACATACAGGTAGGTATATCGACCTTATTAAGGATCGTATACGACGACGATGGGAGCGACTACTGGTTTTTACGGGATTATGGTTTTTTTTTGGAAGATCGTGACCGCTCTGGGCTCTGGGATTGCGTGTCACGTCAGTACATAATATTATAACACACACAAACACGGGATCGCGCGCGCGGGTTATCGTTTTAATAATTCGTTTTATATTAATAATAATATAAGAATTCCCTATCGGATCACGCTATACACAAATACACATGACGAGAGTCTCCGATGACTAGACACCAAGCGCTATGCTCTATGCGCAGACAAAATTTAACTCATTATGATGTAAATGTATCGACACCCTTGCACAAATGCCATACAGCAAAATACTGTATCGTGTTTTTAGTGGAATACTTGCGAGTACCTACTGCAGAGTAGTTCACCAAGCATGTTCAAATTTATCCTTCAGCTATACCTACACGAAATTATCCATATAATGATTTTTAAATTTCATAGGTATATATATAAGTACTCAACAGTTAAACAACATATTTACAAATACGCATATTATGCGTTATGTTGTATTCCAGTTTAAGTGTGTAAATGTATAATAACCAATGCCTAATATTACATTTATTTTGTATTTAATGAAAAACGAAAACTTAGCGAATATACATATTATATACGTCCGTTACATAAACAGTGCAGACCTAGGTATTCGAATAATAATTGTATTCCTGTTACCAAAACGCTTTACGTGGGGTCGGGCCACGATTGACTTTTCATCTCCTACGCTCTCTCAAATCCAAATTTTCGAAAATTATATCTCATCTTGTACGCATTATAATATGTATTTATTATACAGCGCGGCATACCACGCTACACCACGGCCGCCGCAACGATAATAATAATTATGATCGTTTCGGGCACGTTTTAATAACTGTTATTTACGAGACACGTCACGATTGCACGGCGACTACCACAGTGGCGGTGGGTCGGATATCAACGTTATAATGTGGCCAAAGCAAAAATACATATAAAGTGTAATAAAATACATCGGTTGCATCATGAAAACCCTGCGCAGGCGCGTATACCTCATATTTTATTGTACCTATATAGGTACGCAAATTAAAATATATAATAGATATAATATTGACATATCAAGTGGAACTTTTAAAGCTTTATAAACGCATATGTTATAATACTGTGTATTATTATATTATACTATTATAATATGTATTACGGACTTTGGTGCGGCGTCGTGACGTGTTATACATCGCGTAATATATTATATCGTGTTATAATATATATTGGAATACCTACAGAGATACTACGCAGCTACGGGGGATGAGGCAGCGAAAAGGGTACGTGGGTTGAGCTGTACGCACCACGCAGAATTCCGCAATAACGCGTTCAACCAAAACTTACTGTATTATTTACACTATGCGGCAGTCATTATTTATCGGCGTACTGACAAATTCAATATTATGTACTATTCAATATACTCAAAGATACGACCGGTAGAATTCGCCAGTAAGTTCAGCACCCTTCGTATAACAAGGCTCAGCACAATATTATACGCTATGACATCGCACCGTAAACTGAAATAAATTGTGTCGATAGTGTTAGTACACTGAAAACAACAAGAGGTTAGCTATCGTAAACCAAAATTTGGTGAATTAATTTCTGGAGAGGCTGTCACAGCCGACTGGCAAATTGTTTTGCACCTATATCCATACTATAAAGCCACTTGTTATACTTGCCGATGGCTTCATGTCCGACATTGCACACTATGTAACTCAGGAGCTTTTTATTTTTTAGCTATTATAACACAGTTGTACAAATAAAATAATTTGATTATTGTTATAGAATAGGTGATTTAAATTTATTACTGTTATTATGTTAGACCAATTTATGTTAACACTTATAAGTAAATACTAAGTACAAAAATAACAAATTATGACAGCCATTTTTTTTCATCATATATATCTCAAGTCTCAACAATATCGCAGTCATCAATGGGCATTGATTAAACCGTAGAACAGTGTAAAAATGGGTGTTTGAATATGATAACACTACTGATTGAGACATTGGCTTTGTTGGAAAAATGGGAAATACGGTTGTCAGCTCTAATGGACGTATTATCTAACTATATAAGTTCTTCAGACTATCCAGTATCTAACTAGGTTCCAACCATCGATTGTGATCTAGAAATGTATAAAATTGATAAATTTACCACACAAAAATTTAGATTTTAATAGAAATTAAGTTTCTTCTATGGTATCCCAATAATATCATAGTTATAATACATCTGTTAAGAGGGAAACTAGAGGTGTTCTTGAGAGTTGAGGATACCATATTGTGGCTATACGTTACCAAAAATATCAAAATATAATATGAAATTTACTCAATTTACAGTAAATTAACGGGAAACAAATATATACATATTTAGTTTAATCTGATATCAATGTAATACGATATTAAATTTGGCTCGAACGTAACAATTATGTTACAAGTATTCGTATAAAATTAGCAAATAGAAAATATTACCTAAACTCAATTATCGATTGACATGCTAATATTATTGCCATAAACGGTAACACTAGTCCTACTTCTAGAATAATAGTTCATGATTATTATAAGATAGTATATCTCATTCGGAACACACAAAACCTGTACACTACCGGTCGCTTGTTGTTAACGCCGATCATCAAATATGTAGGTATAATGCCTATAATACTTTTTTAATTTTACATTTAAGTTTTCTTTTTCTTTTTTTTTTTGCTGGCCGCGGAAGAGCCGGTCGTTAAACAAATTCTTACGACATCATTAATTACACGCGCCATGGAACCGACTGACACTTTTCCGCTGCCTCCGCCGGTCACCCCTTCGCCATGTAGCGCCGAAATGAGATTAGTAGATATATACGACGACCCAAATGATGAATGTACTTTTGTATACGCTCTTGTTCCGTCAGCTCTTTCGACGTCGCGCATTCCACTATCGATGCATTATATATATATATTTATATATACTATTCGACTGCAGCCCTAAATGTATCGGTTCATCAATTTTGCGCGCCAAAACTATTTTCCAATAACTGCGTGATGGCCAAAGTCCTCTCGCGGTCTATACGCACACCAACTATATATATTATACGGATAACAATTCCGGTTGATATTTTAATATATACTATTGTAGTATTCCTTATACACGCCCCCTCCTCCATCACGGAATCGATTATCTGCAACACTATGTAGTCATGATCGGAGTTCCGAGTGTATATAATATCGTCATGACTGTAATATTTGTTCGATAAATTAAATTATTATTATTACATTTTTTGAATGGATCGAATGTTAATGACAGGATTTTGGCGCGAGTCTGATGACCTGAAATTATAGAACGTATAATGTTTATATTGGGGTAGTTTTTTTTAACATCATAATATTTGATTTCACAACCCCCTAGAATTCTTTTTAGTATGCTATTGCCTCCATTCCAATTTCTAAGAGATTTTAACAATGGTCAAATAGGGTAGTTTTTCTATTACTTTTAAAATTCTAATTAAAAACTACAGTACTTAACAAAGATCATCTTTAAAATAATTTGAAATTTCTCCTAAAACTGTTATTTCCCAAAACAATTAATCGAATGCAAAACTATTATTTTATTTGGCAGTGATAATTTTTTTTTATATAGTTATTTAAATATATTTTACGAACAGTCGGAGAGATACGATGAAATATCGATATAGTGTCGTGATGTAAAAAATGATAAAAGTTTGACAAGCAAGACTAAGTAGTGAAAAAATTATAAATTTTCATACATGATAAATATACACATGAGTGACAATGATGAGAAGTCTGGTAAATCCGATTACGCCACCTTCGCCGCGTATCGCGTCGATTGATTCGATCCATCTGCACTGGACTAGTGCTTTGAATAACACGATACGCGTGCACATATCGTTCGTTCGATTATTATTGTTATGTATATAATATTATATCATATATATGGGTAAGCGTTTTGTATTTTTACGCGGTTTTGCATGTCATTTAATGTCCCAGACGACTTTAATTTCAAACGGTATTAAACGAAATTGAGAAAATATTATAAATAAAAACTACTCGAGCACCGTCGTCTTCGCATATTATTATAAAATAGAAATCTGATCGCGACGACACGTTATATTTATAATATTTTAATATCAAACGCCGTACGCCGCGCGCTATATGCTTGTATAAAGTATCATACACGCACTACGCGTCTTATAATTAGCTGATTCAATATCCGTTCTGCACTTATATTATAACGTATTCTTATACTCGATCATCAGGGACTATAAATACGGTTTTAAATTTGTATAGGTATTAATAAACGGGAGGAAGGGCTGCGAATTTGCAGCAAAGTCAATTTTTTAGCTTATTGTAAATCATGACATTCCCAACAGAAAATTTGAATTATATAATAGTGAATTCACTTTTAAAACTTCCATTTTGAATTTTTTTACTTTTTTTTATTAGGTTTTTGTTTTGTATTACATATATATTATATTTGTACTGCATTATAATTTATAATTGTATTTGTAGGGATCTGGGATTTCAAATGCACTGTTATTAAGGTTTTATATAGTGAATATGCATAGTAGGTACTCAATATACGGGCACATATAATATATGTAACCTAACCTAACCTAACCTAACCTATATTATAGGGTATTCATTTTTTTATTTTCCTCACAATGTGAGTCAGAGACACAGACTTAACTCAATCCGTTTGTAAGGGTTTGTGCATGCATATTTAGGCTGCACCAATAACAAGAAAAATACCCGTAGTAAATTAAACGCATATAAACGCTAAACACATTGTATATCCATAACGTGATGTTAAATAATAGATTATATATATTTACATACATATTATTAAGTACGTCTTATAATAGGCATGTTATTGTTAACTGCAGTGTAATTACTTACTACGTATATTTTTCCCCTCAAAAATTATTACAATACAATTTTAACTTGAGAAATCAATAATGTACTAAACATGTCGGTGAATTAGAGTGGTTGTTACCGGGTATGAGTGTAGTATTTTTTCGCTGTGGATACACCTGTCAGGAATCTTTTAATTATAATGCGTATTATACACATACACATTCACATAATATATTTTATGATGTATTTTTTTACGATAACGTATAATTTTCTTTCTCTAATATGAGGTAATCTGATAAAACGTTTCTAAACATATCGCTGGTGGCCACCAAACGGCATATGTCGATCCCAGTGCGGGTGTACAACCGGACTATGCGGACTCACAGGTGTGTAGGTACTGTATAATAATATATAAGATATAATACCCATGAAACAGTAACAAAACACGAATTTCGAATCTGATTGAGGTTCAATGTGCTCTTTTTATTGGAACTTGTGAATAGTGAAAACTACATTTTATTCCTGACTATGAATATGTACTCAAGAAATGAATAGAATAGATAGTATTATTAAGAATAACATCATTCCGACAAGACATAATAAATTAGCATGTTTGTTTGCGGTCGTAACGACGGGATAATCGTTTTCCCGAAACGCCGCCGAAAGTGATTTCGCATTAATAAATTAAATATTTATTAATATTAAAAACTGACCGTCTATGGTCTACCTGCAGACGTTTCGCCACGTCGTGTCAATAAAACGCAAAAAGTAGAAGCCGTATTAAAAACGCGCATAATATCAAAGACGTTTATATTATATACATTTTAATAATAATATCATAATAATGTGCACGTTATAGGTATACATAAATATACAGGGTGATTCTTTTATCAAACAACGCTTTCAATACTTTTCAAATGATGAGTGCTGTTTGATAAAAGAATCACCCTATATATGTGTATAATATAATATGTATAAAAGGAGGTCGTCGGATTATAAGTTTTTTTTGAAGGTCTCGATAACGTCGAAATATAATGCATATTATACATAATAATATATAACAATGACTACGATCGCAGTACATGATATATATGTATATATCAACAAACCTTATATACCTACATATTATAATACAGTGGCTAATACCTATATAATATAATATGTGTTTGTGTGTGTTTTTTGGGGGGGAAATCGTAAAAATTAAACAACCTATACGACGTCCGTATAATGTCATAATGATATTAGAACTCGGTGGACGGTGATGTAATGATAATACGTCCAGAGCCGGGCTTCTTATGTTGTAAAACAAGTCTGCCGTTTAATCCAAGACGGGACTCCTGTATAATATTGTGACGTCTTCGTCATCGTTGCCGTCGTCGTCGCTGCTCAATTGATTCATAGTACGGATTCCTTTATACATAATAAGAGTGTTTATAGTCTATACATACAAAATATAATAAACCCTTATAATGCTTCTGTTTAATAATATTATAATGTGCATTATGCTTTGTATATCCACTGACTCTGAATCCAACGCACTTGCCGCAAAATTATAATATAATTACTATCTATTTTCTTAATACATTTCGTTAAAATACTCTTGATACGAAAGGTCTTTGCCACGTTGTGACAGGTGATCTCCTGAATTTTTTTTTTACGTAATTATATTATTTATTTTTCACTTTATTTTAAAATTATATTATTATTGATATTTAATTATAAATATATAGACCATGTTTTAAAAGTTCTCCTACAATAGATCCATAATGGCAACTTTGTATTTATATTATACAATATTTAAAACCTAAAATACCTACATATATTATAATTTATATTATTGGAACTGTGACAGTCGGTATTATGATTTTTCAATTTATTACAATTGGCAAGATTAAATATGTATATTGAAAACCTACCAATGTGTTTTTTTTTACTTCTAACTCCAATACGTAATTTTAATGATATTGAATTCGACATTGTTATTATTAGTGCTGTCAGTTTAAACATGGGGTAGCAAGTACGAGTATCTTGAATAATATTTTTAATTCAATTACCTATAGTGAGTTAGTTTAATAAATTTACATATATAAACATATTTCACTAATTTATTAACATATTCAAAATTTTAACTATAAAGTTTGACAGTTTAACTGATTTTATAAAAAGAGTTAAATAGAAAAATGAATTTGTATTTTTTTACAAATTACTTATATGGTCCCGTCGATATTTATTTGCAACCCTAGTAAAAATTGGTGGAGTAACAATTGATATACTCTATAATGAAGCCCGTGGTTATAACAATAATAACTATTATTATATACCTATAGATATTATATTATATTATTACCATTCGTTCGCGTTTGGAGCGGTTCGAGCCGGTTGCGGTAAGATCAAATAAAATGCTATTCAGGGTGAACGACATTCGGCCCGTCACAATGACTCGGTTGCGTTTACATCCTTAGGCCGAATGCGGTAGCAAACGATAGAGAAGAAACACGAACGAATAGTTTGATTGGTGCAACCGAATCTCTACCGAATTTGCGCCGAGCTACAGTAAAACCTCCTTATAATGGACCCCCTATAAGACGGAAATTTCTTTACGACGGAAAATAACAACAATCCTATAGTGTAGGTATAATCTATATCCTATACTTATATTTCAGTCTCTCTCCTTTATACTGGAAAAATCCATGAGCGATTTCATTATAAGGAGGTTTTACTGTATTTCGTCTGCGTTTTATAACGCATTCGTTCGCATTCCCGACCTAAGAGATTGAAAAAATGCTTGCCTACCACTTGACAGAAATTAATAATAAGAATAATAATCGCATTGTTTTATTTTCCGCATTGTTTTTTTGAGAGTATTTTAATATATTATATGACTATCTAAGTAAGGTCTGATAAGGACAAGTTCGTGAACCACCAGTTTGAGATAGGCGATATGGAACGCACAATTTTAACAATTCGTCGCACGTAAATTTAGACGTATTTGCGTATTGGGACACACCACATACACGCACCATCTAATGGTCGTTAGTGTAATATTACATTATAATTTTGATTGAATATTACAACTTGAACAAACGAATGATGTATTTTAGTCGTTTAGCCGAGCGAGTAATGGACTTATTTTTATCACCACGACGTGCAGGTGTAATAGTCGCTTGATTTACTCATAGCCATGTTTTTATTTTCGCACGAGGAACAACACACAATGTCCGTCCAAGTAGGTATAATAATATAATACGCGTGTCGGTCGCGCAAATCCACGTACCTACTCCTCCACGTAGCTTGTTTATTATTTCATTAATTAATTTTAAAAATGTAATTTTTTTTTTAAAGACACTATTATTATAATGATAATAATTATCTATTTATTTATAAGATATATTTGGCATGCCATTTTTATTATTTTTTTTAAACAAATTATAATAAGTTTGGATAGGTACAAATTTTAATTTATGAAATATAGTTTAATAATAAATATAAAAGTCCCCACGTGTTAAAAACCTACCATATCAAACACTACACAGGCTAATGACCACAATTGTTGAAGCCTCAAGCCCCCCCCCCCCAAAAAAAAAAAAAAAATGTAAACACCTAATCCATAATATAGCATAAGTATACACTTACTGACATTTGAACTTTTTTTTACCATGTAGAAACTTATACACATTTTATTTTTATATTCATGTAGTAACTTAACTTCGCCCAACTATACATATGATTTTTGAGGCCAAAGTCTGATATTTTAAATATTTAACGCAAGTCAAAGCCTAAATAGCCTCCACTGTCCAACATAATTTAATTATATCGGGATAATATAATGTGGTGCGAGATCAAATATAAACCTATTCTGCAGATGATAAGATAATATAGTAATATAATTATGTTCTAAAGAAGTGATGTGTTGTATACATTCTGTATTTTAGTGCGAGAAGTGTCTCTCATATTTTATGTAATATCTTGTTTCCGAGTCCTCAGATTAACCACTTATAAACGTATGATAATATAGTATATTATATTATATTATTATATTTGCAACATTGTTTATTATAATTCATAGGTACATCGATAGAGACGGTTATCATGTGGACGTGTCGGCATCTCCCGACTGTCCCACCGCCCGTTAAGTATATAGAGGTGCACGTAAGTAATATAATATAAACGTACACAACAATACGCGACTCGGCATAAAGGAACAAAAAATGAATTTTTTATTATTCCATATTTCCCCGTGTGTTGTTTGTATCCCTTTTGTATGTATATAGATAGGTATATTTATTATTTCCGTTTTCGTTTTCGTTCCGCGTGGTACACGCCCCTCGAATCACCGGCGCTGTTCTAAAACGACGGATTGTTATACCTACCAAACATAGTTATTATATTTTATTATTATAA
Source organism: Nasonovia ribisnigri (assembly GCA_027563435.1). Lineage (NCBI taxonomy): Eukaryota > Metazoa > Arthropoda > Insecta > Hemiptera > Aphididae > Nasonovia > Nasonovia ribisnigri. Next base: position 111,605 of record JANEHU010001510.1, read on the forward strand.
CAATATATAGGCTGTATCGTGTGCGTTTGCTACAAACTATTACTTTTACGAGTTAACCGAAACAACGACATGCGACGACGACGACGACGACGACCGCGGCGACGGTATACACGTAGTATTATATTCAATTTATTATAATATGTTTTCCTGGTCACAATGGCACCGGTAATTCTATGCAGTAGTTATATATTATAGACATAGTCGGTAGGTCATATTATTACCGTTTGACCGTGCATCGATATTATTCAACTTCTGTCTCCTACAAATGCGCGTGCGTGGGAACAGGTCATAGGTTAGGTTAGGCCATAGGTCAAATAGTATGTCAAGAAAATAGTATAATTTTTCGAAAATACATTTGTCAATACAACTCCTGAATACAATCTTGAAACAATAAATGTATATTATCAATAATAATTATCATTGTAAAATTAATACATACAAAATGAGTTAAAAATACAAATAACAAATACGTAAGAGCTAAATAAGTCAAAGCTAAAGTTTATTTGACATACAGCTCTCAAATTTTGAACTTTTGGTTTTGTACTATAAATTACTTTATATTATAATGGGTATATAAAATTATTCTATTAGCCTTATAACAATTTTGTGTCATGGTAATTTGTCTTTGTTAAAAAATATATGAATATATGTATAGATATTTTTTTCAGAGATATTTTCACTGGTTACCTGAAAAGCCTTAACTAGTTGGCATATATATTTGAGAATTTTTTCAAAAACACCATCGACGATCAATCCTGAAGAAATATAGCTAATATAGCTACGTATTATTATACGCGAAGGTAAAGATTACTTGGGTTTGAAATCATTTAAAACGGTAAATGAAAAACGTCAATTTTAGTTTCAAAGTACGAACACGCATAGGCACTAGGTACCCATTTTGTTATGTTATGAGCATGTCGACCTATATCAGTTATATCATTCTATTGTCGATATTGTGAAAAGTCAAAATAAATGTTTTCACATATCACATAAATCATGCGTGTTCTAAAAATTATAAAAGAGAATTTTTATAGTCAACACACGGTAAGGGGTCGAAAAAATAACTTTTGAAATGTTTGCCAGTTGTAGGGGCACACACACACACATACACACACATATTAATATACATCATACAGACAAAATAAACTTAGGTACTCGTAAAACAATAGTGGATACGATTATTGTTATTACTTTCTGGATAATAAAAATTACAATTACAACATTTCATTTACCTGTATGCACATCGTCAAGTTTTGAATAATTATATTAGTAATGCGTTTATCTGGGCGTGAACACGCACATTTTCGGTCTACTTTAAACTGTAAATATATATGTTATTAAAACAATGTTCTGAATAATATTACATTCAATCTCCTACTCAAATAGTATTTTAAACAAATTACTAATAGTTGAGTACTTGAATATGTTTATAAATTATACTGTTTATAGAGACTCGGCTGTAAAAATTCATATTTTGTATGTATTATAGTTTTACAATACATATAAATGATATTTTATAAATGCCTGAAACATATTTTGTTGTGTGTTTTAAAATATGTGTAGCAAAAAAAATAATAATAAATTACCTATACACATTAATTTATTCTGGTCCTATAGACATGGTCTCATAGACAAGATTTTATCGTACATCTGCAAGATTTAAATACTTGAAAGAAAAAGACAAAAGAATTAAAAACCTATTTGAAATATATTTTGAAAGTATTTTTAACAAGTATATGAATGCATTTATATCATATACATATAAATAAAAATTAAGCGCTCTGTGAGCCACGCGAGACACGTGCAATAATTGGCGTGTGCCAACGTTATAATATCATTACTATTAAGTAGACGCCGTCTGGCTCACCAGAACAGCCTCATAACGTGTATATTTAATATGTAAACTAAAACATGTACCTAAATTGTATAGGTATATGGATCAAAGATACCCAAACTTTTTTTTTTGTGTTTATGTGTTTCTTAATTTATATTTAATCAGTTGCGTACTCGCGTACCTACTACACTATACTGCTGTTACCAAAAAACAATGACTATTAAAATTTATAAATCAGTGAAATATTGTTATCATTTATAATTTATCTATGTGTTATTTATCTATCAGCAAACGTATATATTAGTCATTCCATGGCTGCCTGGCGTGGCTACGGCGCCCACGTATTTATAAACATTATAAAATAAAATAAAAAATTGTATTTATTTTTCATACCCCCATCGTTGATCTTGTGCGTACCACAGTTTGAGAACCTCTGATATATATTATTATGTAGCGCGCGCGTCGCCTTACGTAACTAAGAAATAGTGTTTGCGTGCAACGCGATCGTTGGAAAAAAAATAGCCACCAATAATTATTATTGAACTCAACAATTTTTTTAATCGACGTTAAACTCCTGTTTAATATAATATTTTATTGTTTAGGTACGCGTCAAACGACGATTATGCTATTATAATAAGTGCGTATACCTATGCAAAGTACCTATGGGTGACTAAAATGAATTCCATATGGGTATTTTATTATTATGTTATTATATATTTATATATCTATAATCTGTGTGCAATGGTACATATACTAATTACTAATACTCTATACCTATCTATAGACAGATTTTTCGCAGTTTTAATGTGCGTGTGATCGTTTCAGGCTAACTATGCAGAATGCTGAATTATCCACGTCACACAAATTATCTATGTATAATAGCTAATGTGATTATTTTATCATAAACCAATGAACATCTTGGATAATAATAAGTGTTTTTTTATTTGATCTTAACAATAAAATATATTGACACACATTGAGAAAATTTTCTGTATGTAGCACTTTTCTTAAATATTGAAAAAAAAACAATTTTAATTTCTCGCATTTCGTGGATAATGGATCTGGGTCATGACAAAAGAAACACTACGTATATTGTTTATATATTATATATAAAAAACACTACGTATATAATAACTATCTGAATTACCCGGCGTTGGCCGGAAAAAAATTATTATTAAAACCAATAGCACACATTTACAAATAAAAGTTTCTATCGTAAATCTCATAATCCCTATTGAGCACCTCCCCGGGTTGGAATTTGCCCTTTTTAAATCAGCCTTTCTTCTTCCCAGAGGTCTAATTTATGTAACTAATTTCATCGCAATCGTCCCAATCGTAATATTGTTTATATATATAATAGATACTATTGTTGTGCATAACGCAAATGTACCGCATAATATATCTTATATACCAATACAATTCTCCGGACACAGTGTTTGTTATTGAACACCTCCGAAGCGGCTAGACCGATTTTCATGAAATTTTTTTCATATATTTGGCAGGTCTAAGAATAGGTCGTAAAGTATTTTCACCCTACAGGTCATAACCTATTTTTTAAATCCTTAGGCAATAAGGGTGGCCCACCCCAAATATTTTTCAAAATTGTTGGCAATCTTAGGGATTAAATTTTCCTCTCTCAGTGGTCGATAAATGATAGATTGATAATTTATGGGTTTTAGGTGAAAAGAGTATATAGATGACCTATCAAATAGCACGAAGTAGAGATGGGAAAGAAGCCGGTCTCCTGTCTCTCTCACTCTCTATACACAATTTTCGGCCACTGTTTACTCATCGATCGTAGCTGTAACGTTTTATTTTCTCAGTGCAACTCTCATGTAAATTATCAATTTGAAGTGCAATAATTATTTATTCTCAATTTATTAATAATTGCTGAAGATAGTTTTCAGTTTCAGTTAATCTCATAAAAAATCGATAGTACTCAACACGTGTCACGACCTCCAGCTAACGGATAGTAATTGTGTTAACTATTATACTATTATACTATTATCCTTCGTGTCTATTTGCTAAGTGTGAGAATGGGTCGTAAAGTATTTTCACCCTCCTACCGGCTACCACTTATCACTACCCGGGGAGATGCTCAAACGGGGATCTTGAGGTTTACGGTGGACATTTTTGTGTATAAATGGTTGCTAGAAATTAATATTTATTATTTGGTTACTATTGATTAATCGGGTAGATTAGGTGCTAAATAATGGTGGAAACTCGGACGACCACGTAACGAAAATAATAATGTTAAAATAAAGTATTTATCCGAAACAAATTTTCGAACATTGCCTACCAAGATGGATGAGTTGTCTTTTGTCCTCGATCCGACATCGGCGGATTGCTTAGTGGGGTGAGTGAGTTGCACTTACTGCAGCGAGTTACACCCCAAAGGAGTTGAACAATCATAATTTTTTTAAGAGTTGCCGTTTTCTATGGGTAAAAAAGTGCACGGAACCAGCTAGTATTATTATAAATGTATAAATATAAAATAGCTTAGATATTGGTAAGTTTTAATCGCAGAATTTTAAAAATAGTAATGATTCATCACTTCTAAATCCGGTAAAATAATTAACGACGATAATTAGTCAAGTAAAAATACCGAAAATCTTTATTATTAGGTTTGATATTACAAATTTATATTATAGGGTGATTAAAAATATGCTGAAATCTTGAAAACTCTTTATTGTCTGACAGTAAATTTGTCGAATGTTCATCATATTATTGCAATAATATTAATCGAAGGAAAATATTCGATCGCGGTGTGTAGTAAGTGGTATATAGACGTGGACTGTACGGTTCTTATATGGCGTATGCTATATAATATTTTACACACTAAAGTATATTATAGTATAAAAAAGTATATTATTCTACATTGTTAAAAATTTCGGAAATAACTACAATTTATTACCTACAACATCACCTATTGTTTTGTGGATATTTATTATAGGTACATATTTTTGTCACTTCGGCGGTACTGCAGAAGTTCGATTTATTTATAATCACACTTATTCACACCCATAGAAAACCAAAGATAAAGGACTTCGTAAATTCCTAAGGACTTATGATGGTATGTGGGAGGAGAAGGGGTGTTGTTCATAAGCAGGTCTCCCTCAATGTTCGCCTATTGCAGCCTAGGTACCTACAGTATACATTATAATCTTATAACTTGTATAATATAGTACATCGTACCAAACGAGTGCACGTTTACATTAAATTCACAAATTATAATCGTATACGATAAAATATATTCCGTGTACGCAGTACCTACTTACATGTAATATATTTAATGATCCAGTAATTATTTATATAGGTAGTCAACGTTTTCTTTCTTGTCAACGCTTGGAGGGGATTGCTGCAGGTCGTTATCGGATGTTATTATAATATTATTACTTACTATATACGAGTTATGATACCGTATGTTATAATTACGAGACGTCGACGTCATGATTTCAGTATAATATGTTAATCATAATTATGTATATTTTATGTTCCTATACACGTTAACTATACGTACATAGTGTGATTCACTAATCATACTCATCCTTATTTTATCCATGAACTATTCAAATTGATTTCAATAATTTTTGAAATTCTCATGAATACTTTAAGACTATGTTTTCTAACACTTAGATTTTAAATATGATACTTAATGTGTGTCCACTGTCCATTGGATATATAGGCATTTTTTTTTTTTTTTTTTTTTATGAAAATCATTCTCCCTTCCTACTGCAGTACATTGGCAGTGGAGGTGTTGGTGGTGTAAAAGTACGATCATAAATCACAATAAATCACAGTTCATAAATGAACAGTTCTCTATTATAATATATCCTGTGTTGATCATGTATGGCAACATATTGTATAATGATGTAAGCATAATAATATAATGTAGGTATTATAATGTAACTATATAACAATAACGCGATTTATAAATATTAGTGGCTATAAAATTGATCAATTAATCAATACAAAAACTTTAAATCTTGTATAATATTTTGGATGTATGGCCTATACATGTAACCAGGTAACCTTAGGTAGGTACTCAAGTACCTGTATACTGCAGTTATCGCATTGATGTAACATAATATCATTCCGTATTTGAGATCGCGCGTGAATCATTTCGCGATCAGCTAGCTCTTATAGTAACTTAAGTACTTATTTATTTTACATACCTACTAGGAATGCAAGATTATAGAATTCACAAAAAAATTAAAATATACAGATCACGGAAACTATTTAAAATTGGACAGTCGATCATAAATTATTATTATAGAAAAACGCTGCGAATGTACCTATATGTCTTTGACCTGCACGCGACGGAGTAATTTTTTTCTTGCGCTCAAAAAGAAGTCAGACAGGCGAAACGATATATTTATCCACAACACACTGCTCATCGAAATAAATACATGTTTTAAATAATAATATATCATTATTATTATAAGTCTGGTCGAGGACTCATGTTATTTTATACATAGATTTACAAGCACGCGCGTAACTATAGGCCACAATCGCGACAAAGGACTGGAGAAAAATAATACATAGGTACAATTTATCGTGATATAGGGAATATAGGTTATTTGTGACTATTGTTATTTTTCGTTATATGAAGAATTCCGTCTTAATGAGGGTCCATTATATGGATGTTTTACTATAATATAATATAACCAATTTACTTTATCTCAATATTGAAATGATTAAGTCACATAATGGGACTCACGTATATACAGGTGCATCCCTATTTTTATCTTTAACAAAAAAATTATTTAAATTTATTCAGTCTTTGAATTTTTGAATTTTGAAATATATATACCGATATACGATGTAAGGACCATATTTTCCAATACTTTATTTTGTATATCATTTAAAGTTTAAACCTTATCTAAATTAGAACTACCCTATTTCCTACAAATTGTTAAGTCGATAACATTTTTGAAAATGTTTATATTTTAAAATTGAAATTCGAACAAGTAGTTTTTGAGTTATTTTAATTTTGTGTACTAATAGGATAATAAGATATTATGTGTATAGAATAGATTTGGAAGATATGAGGTCATGATAATTTAAAAATTATAGTTATTTACTAAGAATAATCTATCAACATTTTATAATTTTTGAAATTGTATTTGTACCTTTATAATAAATAATAGATTAAGTGTTATACTGTACCATTTTATATTTTGTAAAACCATTTTTAAGAACTATTGTCTTTTATAAAGATTAATAACTCAGAAACTATTAGTTGGCATTTATACCTCAAACGTACAAATTTTATTAAAAAAATCATCTGTTTAATAGTGTACAGTAAAAAAGGATGGTTTTCATAAAAATGTTTGCATCAAGAAACGATTTAAATGATATATAAATTTAAAAATTCAAAATGATTTTTTGTAGAAGGTTCCTAGGTACCTATATACTAATATGTAGACCGATGCTTAAAAATTCCAAAATTTGAATAGATTTATATTCAAAGGTCATTACACAATCACCATTTAAGACGTTGAATATAAGAAATTCAAACGATATTCTTAAAAGAATTAAATATTTTATCTTAAATATACTAATTTAAAGTATTTTAAAAGTGGCCCTATGTCAGTACCAACAATGGTATGTATATAGTTGTGTGGTAATGAGATTTCACGTGAAAAAAACTGTTATGAGTACCTATACATTATTCACACCAGATTTACCAAATTGTCAATCTATATAGAAGAAAACTGGATCTGTCTTGAAGAATTAATTTTAATAGGTATCAATTATCAATACATATTCAATAATAATTAATAAGTAAATAAATGAACAAAAAAAAGAAAAGGATTCTTTACAAATTAATAATTCGGATTGTCCTTAAGTAATAAATATAATAAGAACCCTACGACAGACCTGCATAGCATATTAATTCTTCCATGTGTATTGTGTATGGTACAATTTTAATACCGTCTCCGTAAGTTTTTCCTCAAAATCATTTTGAACGGGTGGTGTGGCGTAGTCCTATTAAATGAAAAAATGGGTTGATACCTATTGTTTGGTGAATCACTGCGTAGCTACAAAGAGTCTGATGTGAAAATATTCAAATAATATTAGGTTCATATATAGATACACTCATATAGGCCATAGACGAGTATAATATATAAGAACCACTAGCGCCTATAGATTACTGCAATATTATTGTACATCTGCACAACTGACTTCGACTGCAACCACTATATAATATAATATTTAAATAATAATTCTTATTGTAATATAATAATATGCAGTATCTAGTATCTACGCGTACAAGGTACAACTATATATACATTATATGACGTATATTTTAAAGTGACACGCGCAACCGCTGCACTGCCAAACCTTCTCTAAGCAAACTTCCTTTTTCTTCATTGCACATAGATTCCAAGAAAAACGCTAATTCTGCCGTTTTCGTAAAACCAATTCAAAATATTATATTATTGTATATATATACCTGATATATAATAATATGTAGGTACACCTTATTCTAGTATTAAACTATTTACCGAACGATACTAAAAATAAGAACCTAAAAGTTTAGCGTTAAGATTAATAGTAAGTATATTTAATATAACTATTATAGTATTATGTATACATGAGTATATATATATGTATGTGTATGGAGGATGCACGTGGAGCATGCATATATAGTACATCTACCTATAGAGTTATAAGCGGTTATAAAATGAAACGTACCATTATTTGTTTTATACGTAATACCTAATATACCTGATTAATTTTTACTAAAAAGAAATTAAATTGAAATGTTATTTTACTTTGATTGTATATACCTACACATTACCTAATAGCGCTTAAAAATAAAATTGGTGATAATTAGATGTAGACACCTTTCTTTGATACATAAAGACGCATAATCTTTTATCACGACTCCTTTTTATTTTACATTTTTTTTTTCCTATAAAGGAAATTCACGAATATGTATTGTATCACTTGTACATTGTTGCTGTTATTATAGATTATGAGTTCCACGTGACTAAAAATATTTATTGTATTGACGTTTAAATAAATTTAATATAAAGAACATAGGTAGATACATTCACTATATTAGATATTCATGATCAATTAATCAACAAAAATATAAATGTACCTATATACCTATTATACCTATATGAAAAAACGCGATGACTCGTAGATACCACACGCATTTCAATACAAATTGAACTTACATGTTATAACATTTAAATACTAGTATTATAAAGTAAAAACTCCATAGTAGTCATACTACTTGGGAAAAAAAATGTTTAATTATTTTCCTTCGCAATAAAATAGTTGTTTTACCTTTTAAAAAGTTTGAGAAGTCTGGTTATTGTTTCCCTCAGGTACCTATTCAAATCATATCTATAATTAAGTACATTCCTATTATATTGCAATATTTTTATTCAACGTCATTAGGATATTATATATAATATGAAGCAGCAATAAGTTTAGGTATTTGTTGTTGTTATCAAACTCAAAATTGAAGAACCAAGTAAATGCACAGTGTATTTAACAAAAAATTGCAAGAGCGTTAAAAAATAATATTTTTTAAATATATAATATAGTATATTCAAATATAAAATATAAATGGGTTTTATTATTGTTATAGTATTATTATTTTTAAATTAACGGCCTTTATCACCCTTTAAGAATTTACGAAACATAATTGGTAATCAAAAATGAATATAGGTACGGTTAAGTTGTACACAGACAATATTATATAATATATTTTATGAAATAAATATTCACGTCAAAATAATAGTACAGTAATCCGTGTTTTTTGGTTCATTCTTTTCACTAGCTACTAGGTATGATATAAATACCTATACATCATAATATAATTCATAGAAAATATATATGATTTTATTACCTATTATTATTGTAAGTTAAAACGCATCATTGTGTTCCATACTTCCATTATATTATATTTTATAAGTGTATTGATATTATATAGTCATGACGTATTTATCAGATACCGCCGACAGTCAAAACATAATAGGTATATATTATTTAATCGACGATGCATTAGGTGCATGTATTATAGGTACCGGCAGTTTGTGTGATTTAAGATGTCGAAAGGGTTATTTTTCTCGAGTCAAAATGTCAACACACACATACACAAACACGTATAAAAAGGACGAAATCATTTGTACAAATAAAAATACCACCCGCTATTATCGGTCCGTGCGCCACACAAATAATAATAATAATATATATATATATATAATAGAAATCGTGATATCTTATTCTTTATACATGTTATATGTTATTTTTCTCCAAGTCTATAAACCTCTCTTTTTTTTAAAAAGGCTTCGGTTTCTTTGAACTAGCAGGTCACCCTTATAATAATATAAGTATACACACATATTATATTATATCATATATATACGTCACGACTAAACAAACGTTTGATTTGTACGGGTATTTTTTCTTTTTTAAAATCGCGGTGTACTTTTTGGGGATTTTTATTACACGTCCATAGCGAGTTGTCAATACACACGCACACACACACACACTCACACACACATAAATATAAATCTTCGGCGGCGACGTACATCACCACATTATCATATACAACGTGAAAAATCCTTGGACCCGTTACAGACGCATACATATATATTATATATAATACCTATGTTATGGTCAAGGACATGGAGGGCGTCTGTTCACGCCGCCGAGATTCTTTTGCCTGTTTCGGCGTGATAAATTTTACGGGATTATATTGGCCGATGTATAGGTATATATATTAGGTAGGCATTCAATACGAACCGAACCTAACTATTTTGTATACGATAAAAAAGGACATATATTATTATACACCATATTAATACATACTATATTATTATATTCTTCGCCCTAGCTTTATGCTGTATTCATACATTACTTATAATTTATAAAGGATAAACCGAGTGCTGGGTGGTGAATGATGAGAGGGCTGACAGGGGACATTGCTAGTATATTACATAATAATAGTATTACACCACTGCTGAAACTTATGTCCCTGTATATAAATACCAAATTACGGTAAACAAAAATCGGTTAGAATTAGTTTTGTTTTATCTTATTATTGGTATAGGTAGGTGGTATATCTACGTACATTAATTTAAATCAAAGTAAAATGAGCCAGTGCAGAACCATATTACCACCGTGCAACTCACCCTATCAAACATAATAATGTATATGAACACTATGCTACTACATCAGTTATAAATTATAATAATTGTCCGTGTAACCATGAGTTGTTTATGTAATAGTGTAATACCAGCTAAATTAATACCCGGCTTCGATTAAGTAATAAACGGATATTTTTACTCTTTTCTAGGTATTTATAATCCAATTATACTAACAATATCTACAAATTTCTTTACACTATTTTAAAACTTCTTTATTGTAAGTGAGGTTTCCACACTCACCATTACACTACGGGGTACTGACATTTTTTTTATAACATATCTTGTTATTATATGCATTGAGTGCCTGTCGGAAACACATAATTTGAACTAGTTTGCTTTATCAATATAAAATTAATGCATCGAATTCGCGGCTACAAAATGGAAGAATACGGTGAAGTGGTATTTGGGAACTCCTATACCTTTTTACGAAAAAAAAAACGGAAAAACATTCAATTGCCTTATTAAAAACTTCAGCTTTTTATATATATATATAAATTATAAGGTGGACGGAGTTAAAACGAGAGATATTTTTTTCTGTTTTCGCGTCAGCATTGTTTTTATTTTTTTGTAAGGGTCCGTTGTATTTTTTCGATTTGAACATTTTTAATGGTTCACGAGATTTGGTGTACTCACCTAATCTGTTATCATAGTACCTATACGTCTTTATGTCCAGCATCACATTTTATTAGGTATGTACTCAAAATGTATTATTAACACGGAAACGTGTTGCCAGGGTGCACATATACCCAATATTGTGCCTATATATACAAAACATTAATATATGTATTACCTATATAATATACTTTTGTAAAAAAACTTTTTTAATAAAGTTGTATCCAAATAATTTACATCCATATGTTTATGAAACACCCTATACCTATAATTCAATAGATTTTGAACACGATTTTAGTATACAGTTTTTAAGTCTATATGAGCAGGGTGCTTATATTAATAATATCAAAGTTATATTATAACGCGAACGTTATACGCAAATGTATTTTAAAAATATTGTGCTTGAAGCTCCTTCGAAAAGATGAGTGAGTGCCAGTGCACACACGTATATATAATAAAACGTGTAACAGTTACCTACCTGTATAGTTCAATGATGACATTATAATATTGTAGTACCCTACCTACAATAATAGTATATTCTCTGCGCACAACATTTATTTTAGGGGTCATTGTTTTTGAAAATGTGTAGACTACGAAGAAATAATACAAGAATAAGTATACCTAGTTGTAAAAGATATTTAAAAAACAAAATCGCCTATTAATATTATACACAAACGCCACACCAGAAAATACGTACCACTTACCTATATATATATATGATATAATGTGTGTGTGTGTGTGTACATCACTGCACGTATTGGCAAACTTATCAAAGGCAAAAGAGAGTGACGTTTCTCTGGCACGATCCAATTATTTCTTTCGCCTAATCTGATGGTTTTTATATAATCACTCGCTTTACTAAATCAGAGTAATATTATAGGTATAATATTATACATCTGCAGTTAAGTCAATCATATCGTTTCTCGTTCGTTCGTTTAGGATTAAGCGATTTCGGAAATCACCTCTTAGACTCGTATACCTACTACAGTATCTATTGCGGTTGTTGCAGAAACACGAACTAAATTTAAAACATACTTTATACTTAATATATTATATACCTATGAAATGTGTCACAAAATAATATTGTGACATTTGTAATAATAATATACAAATGTGACTTGTGACTTGTTTATCTATAATATAATATTATTATTATATCACATTTATAAACTTTAAATTAATAATGGCTGCAGGGGTTATTAGTGATAATATCCTGTGTATTAACACAATAATCGTCATTAAATCGCCATTACGACGCGATTAATGGTGACCGATCGACAAGGTTGAACGATAAACGCATTACATTTATACATAATATAATATTATGTGCATAATATTGGTTATACATACGTGATAGGTAGTAGGAACATATTTAAGGGTGAAAACAATAATATAATTATATTATAAATTATAATAAATATTGCAGTCACCGGAGTACCTATATAGCGTTGGAATCATCTTTATAATGTAAACAGAAAACATAAAATTAATATTTTTTCCATTAATTTGTTTTTATTATCTTTATATTATGTTACGCCTTTTATTTTTTATTAAATTAATTACACAAGAGTTTACGATACAACATATGAACTCACTAGGTACGTGCACGATAATAATTATATTACAGGGCGTTTACAACAGTATAAATTGTTGAACTAACAAAAAACGTTGAAAAAATTTAGGTAGGTACTTAATGTTGTCACCGTCGTCAGAGTAAACGTAAAGACATTAGAGTGAGCATTAGACATTATTATGTATATAATGATGAGTGAATACTCATATAACCTATAGGCGATAGTTATGTATATCACTTATATATGTATAATAATGGATTATGTTTTGATGAAAACACGTTATACGTAAAATGAATAAGTCATTATAATATTTTGTATAAGTAAAAAAATATTATCAACATTATAACTATTACAAATAGCGAGGAAATAAAGTTATACTTATTTTTAGTAGGTATATATCAATCGTATAACAAGGGTATAACAAGGTACAGTAAAACCTCCTTATAACGGAACCTCTATAAGACGGAATTCTCTTCATAACAGAAAATAATAACTACCCCAAATAACCTATATCCCGTCTAGGTTCCGTTATAACGGAAACTCCTTTAACAGAAAAAATAGTTGGTAGGTATACCGTGCGATTCCGTTATAAGGAGGTTTTACTGTACTATAAAGTATGAACTGCGGACCTAAAAGAATTTAAAATTTAATCAATTTCTACGTAGGTACCTACCTATAATATTATCATACTAATAGCATTTGCAATATTATGATATTCACCCCTACGACTAGATGTTTTATATAATATTACTGAAGACGATACAATTATTCTTATTTTGTAATATTTTGTAGTGAAATTATAGTAATCTTTAAAACTGATCACGTATACCTATAACTATACACGCCAGATAAATCACAGGATAAATTCCAAAAATATGTACGGAGATAAATTCTAATATGTCTTGAAATTGGAAGGGATTGTGTCTATGTACATAGTTATGTAAAAAATACAAATGAACGGCCTATCACAATCGTTAAAGTTTTTATAAATTAAATAAATATGTCCAAGAGAAATAGGTACCTAAGAATATTTTTACTAACGCTAAATGTTATATACTTAGATAAACGAGCACCTACACACATATAATTATGTAGTACCTACTACCAATATAGCTATATCTCATATAGGCTATATATATATATAATATATTCTATACTTACTAATTGGATTTATTTAGAAACGGGTAGGTATATTACTTAACTCTAAAAAGGTTAAGTAATGGTTACACACAAATCCAATTAGTTCAAAATGTAATTATTAATTATTTATGAATATAGGTAGCTATGCCAAAAACTTAAGACAAATATATAAACTTCTTATAATGATATTTATATACAAATTAAACTTAGAATATTTTGCAACTTTAAAGTATTGATATCTACTATTCAGTTATTTTAAATTTTAAGGTATTTTGTAATTCAGAAACTAGATTCACATATACGCATTAATAATATATAGGCATATTATGAAATAATAGTATGTACTATGTATGGGAAGGTAATTACTAATAGGTATAAAGGTACCAACTTAATATGATGGTCCGAAATTAAACCAAGATTATAGTCTATAGACTCAAGACACACGAGTCTAGACCTCATTGGAATGTTCTAATAATTAGTAAAACTAATTTGTCATCCGTAAGGGACTAATATGTTATGTGAATAGATTGAATTATAAGGAACGACGTTGTATGGACTATGTAGATACCTATATCAACTATACCTACATAAATACATAATTGATTAGCGCTTGCTGCAACATTTGCAGAAAATTATGTAAAATTCAAAATAGCAATGATTGACATTTTCATTTACCTATATAATATAATATACCTAATAATGGATAATATGATAATAAAATCTAACTTAAATTTGGTGAGATATATCTGAACGACATGCTGACTATTCGAACTTCTAAAATTCGTAGGGTCATCACTCATTATCTTATATAAAGACGGTAGTGGGAGAAAAATGTAGAGTAAAACAATAATATTTTGATGGAGCATGAGAAAAATAACATATAGTACCTACATGGCTACATAAAAAGATTGTAAAATTTAAATACTATATATATATTACATTATTATAGCAGCATTATAATTTTATATATTATATATTATAATATGTACTTAAAATGCAAGTAACAAAACAGTATAATAGATTAAAATTTATACTAGGGACATTTTGAAACTTCAAGATGATACAAAATAGAGATATATGAAAATTATTATCAAATGCATTCACAATGTTTATTACTTTGATAGTCAATAGGTAGGTAGGTACCTACTATAATACCTATATTTATTAATTTTTTTTTTCAAAATTCTGTATCATGCCATCTGTTTCAATCAGAACAATAATAAGCTTAAGTGATAAATTGAATTATTAAATATCAATTTAAGAATAACTTCTTAATGAACCTCCATAACAAACAATTGTATTAAAGAAATAGTTGGACAAATTCAAAAACTTTGAATTTACTCATTTGATTATACTTTAACGGAATTATAAATACACACGATATAAATGCTTTCAATCATAATAACATGGAAGAAACCACGAATTCCAACTTAAATTTTAGACCTTGCACAAATAATGCAGTAACAAGTAAATATCAAAACCTTATAAGTTATAACAATTGTTCATCACGCTAATATAATATGGAAGTTTATGAATCAGCTAAAAAGAGACCATGACATCAATAAAATTAAAATTAAAATAATGTGAAAAAGAATACTGCAGGCACTATATACCAATTATATATTATTGCTATATATAGGAACTAGGTATCCGAGAATATACTATATAGACAGAACAATGAGACGTTTCAACATATACCTTCAAGCAATAGCATGTTGATACTTGGTATACACTATACATATATATTAGGTCAGATTTATCTAAAGCGTTAGTAGGTATATACTTGATACTCGTATAATAATATTTCGGTATCTATATAGGAAGATATAATATATGCATAATAGGTATAAGAATAAGAGTGTTTAAATGTTCAGTGCTTACCATATCCTTGTGCGAGTCCAACGAGTTGGTCTCGCCGGTGGCTGCTAAACGGACGGGGTTCTGCTTGACGCGGCCAATTTTGAATGAGTATTCACATCCGGTCCACTAAGGGCGGCGTTATATATTATGATATATAATAATAATGTGATTATATTCCGGCTTCAGTGGAATACTAAATGTGGTCTAAATGTATATATGAGGTGTACACTTATTATACGAATAGGTATTTATTGTGTTAGGCGTATAATATATATTATGCTATTATTATTGACCGGAAACGACAATCGTGGAGCGATCGGAACAAGGCGGCGGCGTCGACGACCGCGACGACCACGATAAAAACGATACTCTTTGGCGGTAACACATGATCATATTATATATAGTAGATACCCGACACCAGTCGGTATTTCGAAAAAAAAACACAAAACAAATTAAACAATTTTCAAAACAGAAAAGTCGAACGCCGTAGGTACAACGGATATCGTTAATAATGATACCTACGCCAATGATGCGATAATTTTATGATTAAAATACGACTACCAAGATCGACGACTGTCAGCGACGGAATTCGCGGCGGTCGGTCGGTATAACTATTGCGGTGCGAATCCGCGGACGGTGTTTGTGTGCGTGTGTGTGCGCGCGCGCGACGTGTTTGTTCGCGAATGTGCGTGTTCGCCTGCCGCGCGAGCCCTAGGTGCTGGGTGGGGGGGCCCGCGGGCCCACCGTTTCTCATTGGCCAGAGGCCACGCCCCCCTCCTGCGCGAAGTTTCCTTCTCCCACAAGCGTCCGCGCTCTCGATCCGTTTTTTCACGTTCTTCCTGTTTTATTACTTTAATAATTATTTTTTTTTCCACAGATCTTTCGTTGTTACCACACATATATATACATATTATAATATTTATATATTATATTATGCAAGCACCTACCTAATATATATATCATGTATAATATAATATACTTTAATACTTGACTCACGCACACGCCATCATGTACATAGGAGGTATATTATATGCATATATGAAATCGTATAATAAAGACAATAATATAGTATTGATCTACTGCTACTAATATCACGAAGAGTAATGATATATCTTTCCTCTAAATGCAGTATAATAAATACCGTATTCGAATTTAAAATATAAATACCTATATATGGGCACCATAGTGGATAGGTATACTATTAAACCATAGTATACTCACCTATAAATATACATTACCTATGTATTTATAAGTAATTATACGATTTGATCGACGCCTATTAATTGACAGTACAAATAATAGGTAATAATAACGCATAGACGCAACTATAGCTAGATGTTTGGAGGGAAGGGGGGGGCTTAACCACCCAAAATATATATTGAACTATTATAAGTCACGAAAAAGGTTTTCCTTAATAACGAAGGATAAAACTGACTGAGAACGTGCGAGTATAGATATGCTGCAAGACTAGCTGTTTCTCAAATTTGGCAATTAATACGTATAATATAGGTACCTATGTGGCTATATATGTCCTATTTGTTATAGGTACGTACCATTTAACAATAGGAGTGTCATTTGTTAACTAATAAACTTATTTTTTTAAAAATGAGAACCAACCTATAGTGTACCTACTATAAATAGTACTTATAAATATAAATAATAATTGTAAATATTATAGTCCTTAATTCTTATAAGAATATTTAAATATTCCAAAAGGTAATCAGAATTTGAATAAATACATTATGAAGGAAAAAATAAGGTCTGCATGTTTGGTGGAGCATGCTGACCTATTATATATTGTATTTTCTCATTTATATTTATATTTATTACAGACCATTTAAAACATACCAATTTAATAGAGGCATTATGTAGGGAAAATGTCCACATATCACACAAATTAATAAAGAGAAAATATAAGGGCTACATTCTCCAACTCCCAAAAAAAAGATTTGGTCTTATAGTTGCGCCTATATGAATAAATTAATAACTATAATAATTAATTTTCAAGCCAATTTTATCTAAAATATCCAATATACCTAATACCTATATAATATTATAATAATGTAATAAATACTTACTTACTTTATACCTACATATATTATGTATTACCTATAGATATAATAGTTATACTATATTTAGTATCTATATTTAACACAGGTGTGATCAAATTATGTGGTGTGTCGTGTCTGTGGCTATTTAATGCCATTTTACCAAACAATTTAGCGTAAGTATAGTAATATAATAGGACATAATATAGTATAGTGTAAAACTCGTACAATCGAATTTATACCTTTATGGTTTTATCTATACCAGCGGTTCTTAACCTGTGATCCGCGGCCTCCTGGGGGTTGTGACAGCCTTAACACATAACATGTAAGTGACATAATGAATGCATTGCTATAATATATTGTTGGATTATTATTTTTTTTCATCTATAATATATCTTATTATATATGAGATATAGATAGACCTATAATCTTACCTTTATTCCACCAATGACGAGATATGACGGAATTTGATACAATTCAGTATAATATACAGTGTTAGATACCTATACAACTATAGGTGTAGATTTTATACCTTGTAATATATATACCTGTTCAGATATAAGTAAAAATTATTTTACAACCTTTTGAAATTGATATTTATCAAATAAATGGACTGACATCATTGGAAGAAGACAGCCTTGTAGAAATGTCTGCAGACAGTATAGTATATAGTTATATATTTCACAATCAAAAATCATAAAATAATTGTTGGTTGCTTGTTCAAAAAGATTATCCAGAATTATCAAGTATAAAGTCCTGAAAATTTTAATTCCATTCCCCACAACTTATTTGTGTGAAAAAGACTTTTCCACCCTTGTAAAATAAGTTTGAAACCGAATAAAAAACGTAGAATCTGCACTACGATTAAATAACTTTCCAGTATTGAGCCCGATGTTCAAAAACTATTGTGTGTCTTAAATGCACCACCAAACATCGCATTAAATTAAATGTAATAAAAATAATTATAAATATGTATGTTTTGTTATGTCTACTTATGTAATTTGTATTATAAAATAATTATAATAATTTTGTTTATTATAACATGAGTTTTTTTGTAAAAAATAGGTATTAAAAAAAAAAAAAAATTGGTAAGGGGGTCTGCGATTTCTAAAAATCTTTCATCGAGGGTTCGTGATCAACAAAAGGTAAAGTACTGCTGATCTATATTATTATTCTGTGCCTGATATATACTCTCTATTCTATAGCGATACCCTTTGATATTAATAAGTAGATACTTCTATATTGTTTATTTTATTATACTGCCTAAATTAATGTTACATCAATATAAATTATGAAAATATAATAGCTATAGATAACTAGACAGTATATCAAATATAAGTAAGTGTACGAATGAGGGAAGCATATCGCTACCTGCAAAAGAATTATACGTATACATTTATTAATATTATAATATTTATCAATAATTAGGTGTCTATATGTATATCCTACATACCTATATTATTTTACTATAATAAATTATTATTGGCCGCATATAAATATTCGCTTCTGCATGAAAACATAGGTACACCATAGTATCTATTAATATTTATTTAAATAATAATGATTATTATTATAATAACAATAATTTTGGTTTCACATTTTTCAAGATAAAACTGAATACCTAAGTAAAATCACAAAACATTTTTCTGTCCTGATATTTTTCCGTAATGGGTATTTCAAAAATATGTATAGGTACCTATATAGGTAAGGCAAAGACATTTTTTATTTAAAACAGCAAGAAAAACTCTTTCACATACCTACGCATCGACCCTTAATTTTTTTAGGGGATTTTGTCAAAAGGGCTCCTCTATTCCTCCCCCCCTCAATAAAAAAAACTTCTCATTTAAAATTGCTTATCAAGTATTTCGTAACAAACTATTAATTATGCGTAATATTATTAAAGTACTATTAGAGTATATATAGGTACCTGGTGCATCTATAGTATATAGTAGCATTGATCTAATATAGTGTGCATATTATACCTATTATATATAATATATTATTATGAAATCAATGGTATACTGCAACAAGTTTATATTGTACCTATTAAGGTAGGTATATGGTACATGCAGTAAATAATAAGCGTGAAAAAAATCAAATTAATATATCATATTATATTATACTACAATACCTACCAATATATAAGCATAATGCCTACTACAGTGGCGGATTTAGCGGTTGTTGAGTTGGAAAATTCTGACGGGGTCTTTGTCTATTTGTTTTATTCTGGGACCCACTTAAATATGACAGTAAAAAAGTTTTGTATCCTATATACCTGGAATCATGGATAAGTTTTGTATGAATATTGAATAGCCTCCGTAATGATTTTGTTTACTATATCGTTTAAATATATTAAATTCACCACTGCCTTATAGACATATAACAACTGTATATCTATATATGTGTTATATTAACTAAATGTTTTATATAAGGTACCTTGATTTACAATCACTACACTAATATTATGTATATTAAACACTGTATATATATACCTACATATAATTTAATGACATTCCTCTTGCAAAAGTCTTCGTGGTTTTCCATCCCATAGCCACCGCGATATACATTCTCAACAACCTCGAATATATACCTATACGATATTATTCACTCCTATATAATATAATGTCAACGATATATAGTATAATATTATGTAGGTATTATATTATACACTATATATACTATATATAGGCACATTAATATATATATATACATTATACACGGTACATCGCTATTTTCTGTGGTAGTGTGGGGAAGGAGAGTACCTATCCCTAATTTAAATACATATAAAAACTGAAAAAAAAACTTGGTTTAATTTATACTTAACCCCTTCCCCTTTCATAATCCTGGTTACACCACTGCTTGTCACTTTTCACTGCCTTGGGTGGTTGACTTAAATTATTGTTGCAAGTATTTGAATTCGATATGTATCCAAGATCTGATATAGGTATTGCCACTCTCATTTATTCTGAACCACTTGGATGTTTACATTTCAAATACAATTTAAAGGTATAATTATCTAAGTAATATGTTATAATTAAGTAGTTACCGATATAAAAATATATCAAAGACCAAATTATCTACATAATATTATACGTCATGTGACATGTATAAAATATAATGTAGGTTTGTTCACAAAGTGTACATGCTAATCGGGAGAAGGAAACATCTTTTCCGGAACTCTGAGAATAAAGGTGAATGCGTTTTATGATTAACTATACAATATATTATTATGCAGTATAAATGTATAATAGGTGTACGCTAAACTAAACAAACAATATTAGTCCTATAATGTATACAAATATATATATATATAATATATAGGTATTAGGTACCTAGCTATCTGGTATATACTTTATGAGTACCTAGTTACAAATAATTTTGTTTACTTAATATACATATATATTTATTATATATTCAGTATTCACTACTAAAATTATGTTATTCTTGTAACTTGTAAGGAAATAAATATGTTATCATTAAGTGTAAAATACTTACAAATATACCATTAAACACGCTTTAACTGCAGTTTTGAAAACATATATATTTATATTATATACTATTGTATATTATTATGTATGTAGAATAGAATGTAAACTACTGAGGACTGCAGTTGATTATTATTATTTCTTATTAATATATTAAATTTGTATCTATACAAATAAAATACATAACAACTTAAAGTAATATTTGATGATTGTCGAAACAAAAAATTATACCAGAATAAGAAGGTATTACGTGATTGTGTATTTGTATGTTTAGGTATAAAACGTCTAACAAATACGAAGACATTATCATTTAACAAGTGTGAAAGATTTGTACCTCAACTCTAATAGTACTAATTTGTCGGAAAAATATTTTTACATATTTGACTTATAATACTGCAGCAGTACTTATATATACCTACCCATAAATGTATATGTGTATTTTGAGCATTAAAGTTTTAAAAATACACTAAATATTATAATTTACTTTGCAATATTTTGAATAAATAGGTACCAACAAATTTATAATTTTTGTTTGTTTTTATATTGAGTCTAAATTTTTTAGGTTTAAATAAAATGTTCTTTATGAAATTTAATAGTATATAAGACGTATGATAAATTCTATACAATTACAAACTACAAATTATAATAATATGGAACACAGATTTGTACACACGAGTAGCTCGAAAGTTAGATTTATAAAAAGTGGACGACAACGGTATTTATGCATTTATAGGTACCTATGTTATACTACCATCGAAACGACTCGTCGATCGTCTCGCTTTGTTCACTTTGTCGCAAGTATTATTGTTGTATTAATACGATAATATATTTAATGTAAATGTACGCGAAAATAATTATCATATTTAAAAAACAAATTGTGAGTGAATAGTATATAGTAGCTTAACCAATATACACTTGGCCGTCAATACATCTATATATTTTGTAGCATCCGAAAATTATAGTAATCCCAGAGCAAAATGCTTCTAAAAATATTAGTATTGATCTTATACCTATTATATTATACGATTCTTAGTTCATTAAGTTTAATAACTCGAAATCTTCTCGTTCGAATTTCAATTAACATTTTAAACAAAAAATGCAACTGCTTATTTATAAAAAAATTAATGATTCTTATTTGAAAAAAAATATTGTATCACTACAGAACACTTCTTAAGTGACTTATAAAATAATCGAAGTGTCAAAAATGTAATATGTATGTAACATAGCCTATAAATAAAAATGCTACTTAGCTCGCAAAGTGTTGTCAATGTGCCTTACCTTCATCAACTGTGTAAAACATAATACCATAATAATTATTACACACTTATTGTATTTCCTTGTGTACAGATTGTAAACTGTTTTCTTTCAATTAATAACTCAAAGATAGATATTTAACCACAGAATTAGGAACAATTACGTACATCGGAATACGTCCGCGTGCTATAAATTATTTTCATTGATTTTCAGGTTATGTTAAAAAAAAACTGTAAAAATCTAGTGTATAACGTATAACAAGCCTTCCAAATTTGGTGTGACAAAAAACAGTGATAATCACAGTGTACCTATAAGCTAACTGCATTATCTCTATTTTTGTCCCATGCAATTGAAGCTTCATTGCGTATAATCTAAAAGATATAATCTGCAGAAAGTCTGCAGGGTATTAGTATATTATACAACCAAACTAGATCATACATATTATATACTTGCGTTTTTTCCAATGGTTTGTTAAACCACATATACCTATGAGGAAATAATAATAATTACATTGATTGATAAATGGTTGGAAATTAAAGTTGAGATAATGGTTAAAACATTAATTAACAACTCAACTCTGATATCGTATCATTGAAGTCAAGTCACTGTCACTCATTTTTATAGTTTTATACCATACCACTAGTTCTTCTTCTTATTTTTTATATATATAAATTGCGTATTGTACTTACCTATTCAAAATACAATTTAGTCAAGTAGTTTTCAACGGATGTTCTGCGACCGAAACGGCCGTAGTAGGTACACGAGAAAAGCACCTATTGACTGACTGTAGGGTGCCCCGAATGCTAGATTGTAATTCGAGACGTAAATACATTATATTGACATAATAATATGCCTTAATATTAAAAATCGAGATTATTTTTAATAAAATAATATAAAATAATTAATGAATAATAAAAGACCATATTTTATGTTTTTAGATATTATTTAATTTAAATTAAGAATAACTTCTGGTGAAGTCCCATTAAAAATGTATAATACTTATTAATTATATAAGTGCATAATATATGAATTTAAATCAATAAACTTTCTAATAAAGATTTTGTTTTTAATCACATTAATATTCAATTTATTAAAAACCTATATTTATTGCATCGTAACTCATAAGGTACCTACATAACGATTATAATATAGTTATTAATTTCTTATAACTAACTACCTATAATATTGTGTTTTCATGTAAATGTATTCATTTTATTACTACTTTGATCAGAACCTATTATTAAAATTTATAAGGTATTATAGGTATAGTAGAATAAGTAAATAATATTTTAATTTCCAATATATCTGATTAAATTACCTAGGTATATGATTTGTCATTACTCATTACCAAACGAGATTGTTAATATTAATTATATACTTATAGATAATAGACTTACTTATAATTTTTCACACGGTTTTTCGTCGTTGATTCGTAGTAACGTTCGAATATTTTTCTCTACCGTAAGATACACAATAATTAATACAACACACATGATTGAAGTATTTTGTATTCATTACTGATTTAGTATACATTAAAACAAATACCTAAAATTTTTTTTTATTAATAGTTAGTTTGAATAAAATATATATTCGGTTCTATTACCAGGAACTACGAAAAGGAATTATTATTTTAATTAGGTAGATGAATAATAATAAGACACAACCACATTTCTTTATAATCATAATACAAAAAAAACTGTAATTTATTCAATTATTATACATCGAAGCTAATACTGATTAATATTCAAATCCAAAAATGTACGTGTATTTTACAAGACGTGTTATGTTATTGGTTTTCCCATTAGGATGAGATCTAAAGAATGCACAGCCTTAAAATTAATTTGAAGTACTCACAATTTACACACTATATTTACAATCATAATAATAATAATAATACAAATTTATTTTAAAAAATAACGTAAAAAAAATTAAGTCTCCTACTCGCAGTAAAATGGGTAATATATAATATTATATATATTTGCGTAATAACTATAATGATAAATATTTACTTTTTAAACTATTCTACAGTATAATTATATTACCAAATCACTTATTTTCCATAAAAAGTAGTTTTTAAATAGACAGACATAATATAATATAGTATAATCTTAAATTGAAAATAATTCAAACTATAATCGAATTTAACTATGTATATTATATTTTAATTACTATACTTAATGTACATTATATGAAAAGGTATAATATATACATTTTATTGTGCGTGTGTCTTCCAAACCTTTATTTAATATTATATTTACAGGAAAAATCATTCGTTGTGCTTATAAACGTCTAATATTTTAATTAGAATGATGGTCGTCATGATTAACAACACTGTTTTGTTGTTGGAGGCATCCAGTGTAGAGTTCGCCGTTAAGGCGCAAAATAAAGGGTTTAGAGTTCTTCGTTCCTAAAATAATTTTAAACGGTCAAATTTAATTTAAAACACAAATACCTAAATATTCATTTTTCAAATCTCGTATATAGGATATTTAAAAATGCATACTTGGATCTTTGTATAATATTAATTAGGTATATTAAGTATTTATCCGAAGAAAAACATTAATTTATGAATTCAAACGCGAATTCTATCATATTGTATCTATTCAAACAAATTAAAATTTACCTCCATTTAATTCTGATTCAACCTTGACGAGTTGACCTTTGTAAATCCCATTTTTTGTTCTTTTACAAACGTTTATTTTGAGACCGCTAGGCATACCTAAACATAAAAAAAAAGATTCTTAGTAAAATGTAAATTATAGTATAATTATTAATAATATAATATTGATGCAGAAGTATATAATAAGTTACAACATATTATTGCATGTTAATATTTTTACAAATTATATGCCACGTAATATATCTTAAATGCGTTTCTATATATATATGTGTGTGTGTATTTAATATATAGGTAGTTACAATTAATTATAGCAATATTGATGTTATTTAAATTCATTAACTATTTTGCTTATAGATGTAGGTACTTTATACAAGAATATTTATAAGATAAAAATGTCCATGCTCGACCCAAGAGAATAGTATACTTGTAAAATAAACTATAAAATATAATATTATTTATTTATAACAGAAAAAATAAAAATGAAAATCTTATTTCCCAATCCTTATTTATTTTCCCATTCAACCAGTTTTTTTTTAATCATTCTCAATTTGATTCATATAATATAGTAGTAGAAATAATATTTAAAAGTGTATTTAAATTACATTCGTTTTTAGGTCGTTGGATTACAAAGGAAACATGTTCCACAAAGCTCCATATTCAAAGTTTAATTATCATTAGGATTTATGCATACACATTAACCGAAATCATCGACTTAGAATTATTATTTGACATTTAAATATTAATTATTTCGAGAAGATAATGATTATATGTCTAAACACGAGAATAAAATTTAAGAAATTAAAATTATCTCATATTACCTTGTAGGTAATACTCACTGAAACAAAATCAGGTAGGTCACAACTACTCACAGTAGAACATAAATCTTAATCATTATTATTTACTCAATATTTATAAATAATATATGTTTATTATGTAATCACTAATAAGTATACTATATAGTACAATTCATCATTGAATTATATTCAATGCGTTTAAGTATTAAGGATTTACTACGTACAACACAAGACCAAAAAAAAAAAGGACCTATTTTGCTACTCGTATTACTATAATATACCTACTCTCCAACTCCAAATCATTATATTTACCTTCCACCGATTTCATTAGGCCTTCTTTATAAAAGAAAACCTTTTCTGGTTTCCTATAACTTTATAGGTAGGTAAAAGGAGTTTGTGAGGGTCAACAAAATCAATTACATATAATATAACTTTGAACGGGAAAACACGAATAGGTACAATCGGTGGGTTACATCGGTAATAAAGTCTATGATAAGGACTGGACCAAAATCATACCAAAATAGGCAGCCACTTTAGGTGATAATTTTTTAATGATCGAAGTTGATAGATTTTGATTCCAGACGTTACGGTCCAAAAATAACAAATGTAACTAAACAACGATACGAGTTAATCAAAATATTGTAGGTACAATCATTTTTGTAACACACATTTCTGACTGAATTCCTTATTGAAATGGGCAAAAAACTATTGTACATAGAATATATAGTTTAAAACAATGTATTACAAATGTTTGAACATCACTTTGCACTGGGTATTAAGTAAAGCATTTAACACAAAGTTTGAACCATATAGGTATAAGTGGTGGTATTTCTTACGGAAAATGAATTGCACGGGGGACAGCTATATCGTATATATATCTATATAAAGCGAATGTATGTCCGATCGCGATGAAACTTTGGGAAGTTGTTAAGTACACTCCCGTAAAGGCTTGCAATTCTCACGGTATCTTCTTACCACCATGTAAAATGTACTGTAAGAAAGCATTTCCCAAAATTTGCATTTTAAAGTGGTTAGTGGCTCAAGTATTTTGAGATTCAAGATTAAAAATGTTCTGAACAGCATTCAACCGAATATAAAATAATAAATTGAATGAATTTCGAATCATATAGGTAGAGTTGTCATTTATAACGGGCAACAAAGTACAAGTGGTCAGATAGTTAGATATTGCATATCGCTATAATAAGTTTATATATTATATTCATAACTCATCTATAATTATCTATATATGTTTAGTAATAATTATTAAAAAAAAAAAATGATCCTACATCGATTGCCGTGGGGTGAGTATTTTTTTTGGGAATAATAAAAAAAAACTGTGCACATATGAATTTTAGTTATATAAGAATTGTACTAACCAGCCGACACGTTGATATCCATTTCGATCGTACCGTTGCTGTCACGGCATAGGTCTTCGCCATTCCGTTCAGGCGATGTAGCTAACTCCCGTACCGGGCTGCTTCCGGTTGGCGCCGGAAATCGTTCGGGGCTCGTCTTGGGGCTCGCTGGACGACTAACCACGACAGCCCGCGGCGACCGTTCCATCTTGATTCGTTTTTGATCGTGCCTTTGATCCGGTTCGTCCTCGTTTTCGCCCGCGTTGTTGTTGTTCGTTCCTTGATCCTTCTTACCCAAATTCAACGCTTCACACTGTTCCGGTACAGCCAGCGGTCCGTTGTTTGGGTGCAAAGTGGCCGGAGACTGGCGCTGCAAATTCATCGCGGCTGGTGAGGAGGCGTACAGTGACTGCTGTAAGTCTGCAGAAAGACAGAAAGAAAAATGCCAAACATGTTAATATCACATACGTTGTGATTAATTATACAGTCTACAATGGTATTACCTACGTAATATACCTATGAAATTATAATTATATTGTAATGAGTATAAAGTGGGTTTTTAATGTTGACGGCAGTAATATTATTATTATTATTTAATATAATCCGATGGCAATAATATTTATAAAAAAATACACCATGATAATACTTTCACTTTTATTGATTAATGACATTGAATTATCTTGTTTACACTCACGAAACGAGATAGCTTTGTTTAAATATCGGGGATGAGAACGTCAACTCTTAAAAACTTTCAAAAAATGTCTACAATCTTGGCCCTTAGCAACATATGAAATACAACTATAAATATAAATAACTTGTATAACATCAGCTTATAGCAATTATACAAGTAACATTTTGTACGCAAGAACTGTTGTATGAACGTAAGAAAAACATGAAGAGGTACTAAACAAATATTTAAACTTACTTTGTATTGGAAGTCTTGGAATTGCTGTTTGATTAGCTCTCATTAAGTCCATCCACATCAACATACTGAGAATTTCTAAAAAATAATATGATTTATGATTAAATATTATTTAAATAAAATTGGTTCAACGTAGATATATTTATCATCTTATATAATCCTTCCACTATTTACTGTTATATTTCGGTTGCACTCATAAGAATCACAAAATAAATAATAGAAGAGGTTAGGTAAGAGGCGATATACTTGGACCTGCGCATTTGTATTTGTTCAATAATCTATAATATTGCAAACATCATAACAATCAAACTTGTCATCATAGTCGAATTCACGATAAACACGATGATGTGGTATTGCGGTATCATGTTGTAAAAGGCGATAATATTATTATTAATCGTACGTCGATTAATCCAAGTCACCGACTAGTGTGAGTGTTTACAGCTCGTATTACTGTAGGGGTCCGTGGACGTGTTTTCACAAAGACTCACCACGCCTAACCTACCCAATATATTATAAAAACCTTAGACTTATAAATACTGTGTAGGTACAGAGGTACATAGTACATTATGTTAAATATATATTTGTCCATGATAAAAACCGTCTTTGTAAAAAAAAACTGTACGTGGCGGCAGTGACCCTTTCGGCCTTTCCTATACAGTATTACACGGTGGTGACGGTAGTCGGTGATACAACGCCGATGATAATAATTAATAATGCCTAATGTGCTTTGTCCGTGTAAGATCACTAAAAATTATAACATAATATTCACGTCGGGAAAATAATATGTCGTCTCGTCGTGTGCATTAGACTACAACGTTGTATGTATTATCACGACCAGTACTATATATTATGGTATATAAGACGAATTCGGCGGATTAAACATTTTTTTTCTTTATTTTCCAGCCGGTCAGTCATCCGGTGACGTCTGGAGCAGACTATACGTAGGTACAGTGTACAGTGTGCATTTATTATATTATTATTATGGATGTAAAACAGCTCGCGAGTCGTGAACAAGTGTCGGTAATTTGTTACGTTTTCTTTTTCTTATGTACGAACACGAGTTTTTTCTCTCGAAATAATTATTATTATTATACATATTCGTTCGTTTTTATACACACAGGTATTATAATAAGAACGAGCTCGCGCTCGCGTGTTATATTATATATTATATTTTTTTTATATATATGATAGTGTGTGATATGACGACAACGACAACGTCGACGACGGCAACGGTGGCGGCGGGACTTGCTGGGCGACGGGTGTAAAAGAAAGAAAAACCAACAATGTATAATATTATGTATCCATGTTGAATATTTAAATATCAAAAGGCGCACGTATTATATTATTATTGTGTTATGGATTCAAACGAACACACGATGTCACGGTGTAAATTGATTTATTCAAAAACATCTACGGGAGAGTTGTATACACATCACGTCGCGCGCGTATCAAAAGTGTTACACGCATATACATAATATAGGCAGGTACCTAGCTGGATATTATGCGTGAGTACGTACATATAATATAATATTTATATATATAGTATATCACACCGGTGTAGGTATGTGTATGTGTGCGCGAGATATTCGTTGGACGACGGGAGGAAGAAGCAGGAGGAAAAATGCAGCCAGACCGTAGTAAAAAAAAAAAATTAAAATAAAATAAAAGCCGCATTTACAACACAATGTGTAAGTAAATTGATAACATTGACGAATGTCCCCGCGCCCGTTCGCATCAGATACGGTCGTCGGACTGTATATTATATTATGTTATTACTACTATTATTATTACCACGACAGTGTACACGACCCGAGACCGGAGACCGGAGCTTGACGACTCTGGACGAATATAAAACGTTAAACCGTATAGGTACAACTATAGGTAGGTGTATAGTATATTATACTATACTATGCTTGTCCGACATACCCAGTCGTACTTCCTGCACACACATACACACACACATGTATACCGTATAGGTAGGTACGTATAATTTTGCCCGCGCACAATTATTTCACATAAAGTTAAGTGCAGGCATGGATATTATAGAATGGATAGGTCGTTTCACATATCATACGAGAACGAAAATGAAAATATAGAAGTCTTATCACAAACATATTATCTATAATTATATATATTTAGATAATATATTATAATATGATGAGACCTCTGCCAGAATGAGAGGCAATGATAAAAATAGTCTTTCTCTCTTCCGCATTCCGGCACGCTTCCCTCTATATTATTATTGTATCCATTGCCTATCCATTCTTTAATATCTTTGGGTGTAGATACTTAATAGCGTTTTATCACAGCGAATTTACATGCAATATATTAATCAAAATATATATTATAATATGAGTAGTCAAACAAGATTGTTTTATATATATGTATTCAGAGCGATTCTTTTATCTTCACAGTCATTTTCTCAGTAAATTACTGGTTTTGAAAATATTTTTTTTCAAATTCGACGTTAATAGGTACTAGCTGTAATTTCATTCGCAAACATTGCGCTCGTCAATCTTGTCAAAATATAATATACGTATTGTAATACGGTCATTGTAATGAAATAGAAATAAGAAAGTCGCATAGGTATACAGAATAGGATACTGCTGTAGTGCTGTGCTGGTCGGACAAGCATTGCTAATCGATGTCCACATAATATGACGTAGGTAGTCTATCATTATGTGTTCAAGAATACGGGATAATATTGTAGTATTAGTAATAATTAGTAATTAATATAGTCACTCTTCGTCTCTATTGTAGTTGAAATTTCAGGACAACCTAAATATTCCTATACAGTACCGAATTAAAAAAAACCCACACATGCGTGTAAAAAGCAATACCATTTTAAATTGTGAGTTGTATAGATGTTCTGAGTGATTTCTTCATACCTAACTATAATTAAGATTTTATGTTATTTCAAATATATATTTGAAATATTGATAAGAGGGCTCTAATTTAGTTTATAAGTTTATACAGTAAAACAGAAAATATTTAACTCCGTCAATTTGTTATATACTTTCATATTTTTATCATGTTTAGGTACGACCTTACGATGGGGACGAATAATGTGGCTTTTTTTTTTATCAAATAGAGCCTGATGTTTTCTAAAACAGTTTTTTAAACCCTTATTTTATCATCGTTTCATAAATATTATATTGTATTTGCTACAGTATTGTAGATTATAAGAGTATTATTGGAACCTACGTAATCAGAAAAACTATACACGTTGTATTAAACTTAGCGTTGGATAAAAAATACATATTTTATCAAACAATATAAAATTAGCCACAACTATTTTTTATATTAAGTATAATATATAAGCTTAGTTACATTTTTGAATTTTTCACGATTTTTTTTATGACTAATGGCAACGTAACGTATAAATATAAAGATCTGAAACGATATCTATACATTGTGTATTTATACACTTCTTATGGCTAGTTGGCTTTTAATAATAGTACATTAATTTATTTTCTACCTTTATAAGTATGACATTGGTATTTTTGTACTCTTCTCTTTCACTAATGAAGAGCACTTGATGAATGAGTAAAGCTCTATGGAAAGAGAGAGAGAAAAAGAGAACATATAGATAGAAAGAAAGAGAGGTAGATAGAGGGGTACAGAATCATTATATAAAGTTGTCGAGAGAGAACATATTCATATAATGAAATTAGAACACGTCGTGATAGATTTTTTGCTCATTCTTGGTAACGTTTCAAAAATACATTAAAACAGAATGAATAGATACACAAAGACGTTATATATATATATTTAAAAGTAGCATAAAGGTGAAATTATTATTTAGAAATGAAATTGAACATTTTTATTTTTGGGGCCGCGTCAGACGGACACACCTGTCAAGGGGATTGTAGTTAGTTGTCAGTGTGTTTAACAATTTCCCGCTTATCCTTTTCTTGGCACCAAACTATTCCGTATTATATAAACAGAAAATAAAAATGTCACAAAGCTTATAGAAAAAAAGAAAAATAAATAAATACAAATTCGAGAAATAACAAATGCTCGTTCTATAACCTATATGATTGACTTATTGTAATTTCTAAAGGTATTGTTTAAATAATACAAGATCCGTACAATATATATGATAGTTATTTTTTAACATTTTCTAAATATAGTAACATTATTTTATGCGTCAAGATAAAATTATAACCACTAGTAAAGTCTTGATTTTCAGGTCCCCCGGCTGTGTATATAATTATATAAGACAAAATGCAGTATTTTTCTAATGTAGACGGCGTGCCAGTTTAAAAAGAAACATACAAATTAAAAACGATTCCTTCCAAGAATATGGTTAACAAATGGTTAACTCAATATGTTTACGATGGAAATTTCTAGAGGACATCTTTATTTAGGTTTGTATATAATCTAGTTGTTGATATTTCAATTGATTAATTCTTCAATATATAAAACTAATGGAAGAACAACAACTTAACGACATAAACCTAAACTGATACTAATGTAATAATGTCGCGTATTATGCATAAGTAGGTACCTAACAATGAGGTTTTAAAACTGTTTTAAAGTACAAATACCTGCAATAGTACAAAGAAAGTTTGAAGTAATTATTTAATTTTTAAATATAAAGCATGTTCATTTAAATTAACAATTATCTTATTTAATGAACGATCGCTCACCTATATCTATACCAATAGTAACGAGATATTTAAAATAAAACATGACTAATCAACAAAGATTTGAAAAATGAATATAGCTAATCAATGATTTTTATTTTATTTTTATTTATTTAATTCAAAACTAAAAACAATTAATGAAATTAAGGATTTTGGTTAAAAAAAATTAAAATTCCTAATAACCTAATAAATATAGGTTGAAAATGCATCATGAATCCAAATTACAATACACATATTTTAATAATTAGCTAAATGTACAAACTATGTAGGTACATAGGAAATAATAGGAATATAATAGCTATTCATCTAATTTGAATCTATTCATAACATCGGATTTTTACTGTTAACTACCTATATATTACCCATAACCCATATGACATTTTTATAAAGCCATTATTATGATTTACTATAATTTAGGTACAAGATAAGATTGCAGAAATTTCGAAATAAACGAAGCTAATGGTACTTACTATAATGGCTTTGAGATACAAAAAATTTGATGTTTTTAAAACAAATAATGGTTTTCATATATTTCAAATTATGAAGACAATTTTCAAAATATTCGAACTGACACATTTTTGAGAGAATATTGTTTTTAAACGTCACGGTTTGGAAATTTAATGGTATAATATTACTTAAAAAGGTTTCTAGGACATGTAATTCTCTACCCTAAATTAATAATTATGCAAAACGTACGATTTATTATTACCTCTCTGTTTGCTGGTGTGGTCGCCGGCCGCCACTTGATGTGCCGCAGCAGCCATCATCGTGGCTGATTGGTAAGGGGGCAATTGTAGCTGGTGGCCGTTGAACAACGGCGAAGATTCGGCAGCAGCCACCAGTGGTGGCGGCTGGAGTTGAGCCAGCCGTTGCATCGGACTGCCTGGCCGCGGCGAAGACGACGACGACGACGGCTGCTGTCTGCCCTGTTCCGTGGCGGCGCGGTGTCTGTTGTTGTCTATGATGGCGGCTGCCAAGTGACGGAACCGATCGTCTGCGGCCAACACGTTGGCGTAATGCTGCTGCTGCTGGTGATGCTGCTGCTGATGGTGCTGTTGTTGCTGATGATTATGCTGTCCGTGCGCCGCAGACGACAGTTGGCCGTGGTGATGTAGCTGGCCGCCGGCCGTCGTCGCCGGGAGCGCGGGCAGGTACTCAGACAGCAATGACTTGTTCCGGCGGCCCTCACGCCGGTTTCCCGCTATGGCCATGTTCAATTCGTCCACCGAGCTGAACTGATTCATTTTCGACTCGTACGCGTACAGGTACTTGACATATCTGCAAACGGTTCAGATATATTGTACGCGATTGCCGTATACGCATTGCAGTCGTACGGGGGGGGGGGGGGTATTATATGATATAATGTCACATTTGTACAATACAAAATATAGTGTGCCGACCAAACAATAGTAACAATAACGCTCAAAAAGTGATATATTATACATTTTATATAATTTAATTAAGGTACCTTAAACCCTTTACTACACGCATTTATAATAATAATTACAGTGATAGTATTATAGGTACTGTATAATATAGGTACCACCGATGCAATTTCACGACAATTTATTCTGAGTCGATTCGGTGTGAACATATTTATAAGCGAGCAAAAGTCATTATATAAGTTTATAAGTTCTCATAGGTATAGTAATAACTAAACATAATTTTAACATTTCAATTAAATAATATATAAACAAAATATAATTTATTTTATAATATAGTGTACCTACCTATTTAGAAATAATAATTTAACTTGGCTTATTTTACCATGGGGTGTATTTTAATAAAGTTAAAATTATATATTTAAATAATTTAGTGTAATATTTAAAAAAAATATGAATTGTGCTAAAATGTCGTATGTACGCAGAATTGTCGCAGAACCGATTATAATATAATTAATATAACTATATTATAGTCACCTACATCGGGATTTTGCATTAAACATATTATACATTTATATATACATACTGCGTTCTTAACGTGAAAGCCGCACTAGTGATGGACGGCGGTAGACCCAAGCCTCGTATTATCTCTTGCCACAGTTTTTTAGTGATGACCGCCACGATTCCGCCTCTTTGCACGACCAGTTTGTACAGCGTATACAAGTCCAAAACACGTTTAGCCATGATGGGTAGTCGGCTGATCGGAGTCCCTGAAAATCGCGATAAACACAATTATTATACCGTATTAATATGAGTAATATGACACACACGTATAACATACACACGTATTTATACTATTTATATTATATACCTAAATATATATATATATATATATGACTATATTTATATTCTACTCGAATATTATAATATTATGTTTATCACAGACCGCAGTAATAGTATTAATTATGACCAGTGCTATTGTAGCGTGCGGTGAACAAAGTTTTATAGTAGGGCAGTTAAATAAATCAGACACTATATTTGGAAATAATATAAACTATTTCCAATGTCAAATAAGTTAATAATATAATGTAAGCACTTTTCGAAATACCGATTATATACCGTTGATAAAATAGTTCTATAGACTATAGGCATATATAATAACAATAACTGCAAAATGTCCTATAGGTACCTATTATAAATAATATGATGGTCATAATAACATAATAATACTGCATAAGATCAAGTATATCTATATATTATATATATACTGCAACAGCCCCTTTAAATAAATACTAAAATTATATAAATTTTTTTATGAATGTTTACATAGTACCTACCTATAGTAGGTATCTATATAATATTTAGAGGGATTATACACGCATACACAGGATCTATTATACATATATAATATTATATTATGTAGACCGCAGAAATGATGCCTATACACTATATATATATGGTCATATAATATTTTATATGGCTCTGCGTTTACCGGCCTTTTTTATGACTTATAATTATACAGACTGCGGTGCACTGCGTGTGTTGTTCTACACTATTTAATAATGCAAATATTATAGTATACCTATATTTATATATACACTGTATACATAATTACATAACATTTTATACAGTTCGGTTAGATTGTCGGAATCGTTTATATAGAATGAAATTAGACCTCTCCGCGTGCATTCGCTTATACCTCCGGTCGGTCGGGTTGCGCGCCATCAATCGTAAATAGTATACCATAATATTATATTAATATTATTGCACTCGTGACTCGTAGATATATAATATTGTATATACATGAATATTTGCGGATTTTACTTAGAAAACAATTGTTATGAAATCTATGTATCAAAACCTTCAAACAAGGAACTTTTTAATAATTAATATCTTATATAATAAGTACCCAATAGATTACCTGCCTAATATTGAGCACAAAAATAAACAAAATATTAAAATAATTATATCATAAATAATATAGAAAATGCTTTAAGGTGATTGAATTTTGAATAATAAGAAATAAACAAAATTTATTTTTTCAAATATACTCCACGGTTTTTCCGTGATTTTTTTTTAGTTCATACAACGTATATACGAGGTACATAGGTATACTAGGCGTATAATATATGTATAATTATTTTTAAAAGTATTGGAATTTTTTCCAAAGTATAAAATAAATCAAGTTTGCTACCAGAAATCTTCAGTATTACTATTAATGAATGAACCATTTTTTTTTGGTATAAAAATGTCTTCAGTAACAAAAAAAAAATCACTTGAATTGTAATAAATTCATCGGAACGATGAAATCTAAAATATACATTAGTATACTATAAAACTATAATCATTTCACATAATATATATATACGTAATAAATAGGTACATAAACGTGCAACTCATAAACCTATAAACTTATGGACATCGCTTCCCACAACGTTCTGCCTTGGTTAATCAAGACGACATAACTGAGAGGGAAAATATAACTTATTATGAGCATATGAGAGAGAAAAACATGTTTTTGGCTGTATATGTTTTGCAAACTGTAATACGACAAAAAACCTCACTTTTCTCTCTCAACAATCCCGTCAGGTGATTTCTCTCTATATGCGCTGTCCATTAGTTTATATAGACCTAAATGAGTGCAACTAACACAATAATAATTAACAAGGTACCTATATAATTAAAAAGTCAAAATAACCGAAGGGAAAGATCATTCGTAGAAAATCAACAATTGAAATAAATATTTTCAATACGCTCTCAAACATCAACAGTTTTCGATTTCTTCGAATATACTTAATTTTACGATTCTGTGGAACTCCATAATATATTTACAGGTATACGGTTTAATAATTTCACGTTTCTCGGAATATTGCTAGGTATACCTACATAAAATAATATTATCTACCTACCTATAATAAAATAATAAGGCAGTATAAATAGATAGTTAATTTATGTAATTTTTTTATTATGTTTCTATTACTTTAACCTATAATATAGGTACCTAATATAATTATAGGTATATTCTATATAATAGATTTTACCATTTAGTATCATTGTGTAAAATAAGTATTCATAATTCATGTGAGCAATATATTATGTATAATATTTAATTATTATAACTGATAATATAATATATTTTGTATTTATATATAATCTCATTTTCAACAAATTATAATTGTTATAATTCGAACATGTTCCTAATAAGTACGCATAATGTATAATTTATGCAAACATAATATATATATAAGCTTTGGGTAGCGAATCTGAAGTTTGACCAAACGGTTAAAAAGTGATTAAAATTGTATAATTCAATTCATGAGTTTTGGTACGAAAGGATCTAT
The DNA here is from genome assembly GCA_027563435.1 of Nasonovia ribisnigri. Taxonomy (NCBI): domain Eukaryota; kingdom Metazoa; phylum Arthropoda; class Insecta; order Hemiptera; family Aphididae; genus Nasonovia; species Nasonovia ribisnigri. The sequence goes on from JANEHU010001510.1 coordinate 149,651, forward strand.
ATAAATCCACGAATTATGACCCGCGATGAATCATTACACATTTTTTTTTTTTATTTAATGCTAATTTAACAATAGTTATTTTTCTATCATTACAGAATATTGATAAAATATTTTATAATATTATATTATAAAACCAAAGCCCAACTCTAGCAACCGGTGAGGGGCCATCCTCCTATTACCCCCCTCTAACATTCACATTCCTGAGATATGCCAGTATGCCACTATATTTTAAAAATCTATATTGTTTATCATAAATCTGTTCATAATATATATTATAATGGCTATGGAAATGTTATATTTTGTGTAGGTGCGCTCCATGCTAAGTACCTACCTAAATATCAAATATATATTATTTAATATAATTATTAACCATATATAGGTACACATACTTAGCCGGATACAAGCTTACCTATACCTAAAGGTACTAGCTATATATAAATATATACGTATAATATTATATATTATTGAAACATATATCTATAATAAATTCATTGATTGAACTTGTACCTACAGATTAATGATGAGTTTATTAAATATTTTAACTAATAAATAATATGTTCATCAGTGTTATCTATAATCTATAATTATTATGTACCTATATATGTATAAAAATATGCAAACGGTAATTAAAACGTTTCCAAATTTCTTGGACACCTTGTATATTATATTTTTAAATATTATGATCTATTGTAATATCTTACTTAACTAAACCATCCAAACGCATAATATATAATAAGATTATAATTCTCTCCATTGGACCGTTCCCATTGGCCCGTCGTCCGATCGAATTAAAACACGCCCGTTTTATATATTATCTACCTTACCTCATCCGGCCGCCACGCTGTGCCGCGCCGCTGTGAAGGGGAAAACCACGATGACGTGCCGCGATATCAACAACGATAATATATTATTAAAATGTATAATGATTATATTATACCAATGCGAATACGTATATAGTCATATTACGTTGTTATTATTGATTAAAAAGACTCATATATATGCGGCATACCATACACTTCGAATATTAAAAAAAATATAAATATTGGTATAGGCATCCACCATCCATACATCAGGTGGTGTCCGCCACCAGTGGAAAAATCCACTTTTAAATATCAGGTATATAGCCGGTATAGGGTACTGCAGCATGCAGAAATATCCATGGGCCTGCAGCAGCGGTCTCCGCCAGATATATGCAGCTACAAGCTTACGAACTGCAGTGTGTAGCCACGTATTATAGGAATATAAGCACCCTATAGAAACCTTTATCAAAAGTATAGACATATATAATAATTATTATTATTGTTGTCATTGATAGTTATTATCTATAATATTACCTATATATGTTGTCACTTACATACCTTTTGGTAAAATATTATTGTATTAATGCATTAATACAATAATATTATAATATTTATAACACGTGTGCTCATATAAGTTATATCTTATAGGTTTAAGAAAATTTTTTATCCTTTCAGATAGATATTAAAATATTAAATAATATGTTGGTATAAATGTATAGATATCTATATTATAGATGCATTGATTATTCAACAAACGAAAAAAAAAATCATAATATTTATAAAAATAATTTCAAACATAAAATTACAGAAATAAGCCTTTTCGTCGTATATTGTTTAAAATCTTCAAACCGTATTTTTCTAGGTGTATATAGTAACTATATATATAATATCTGTGTAAATTATGAACACGTGTTAACTGGCGAGGTGTCTTGTTTAGGGTTTGACGCTATTTTATTAACATCGGTCGCGTCAACATATACCGCGTGACGATGACTTCTGTATACTCACACATAGGTAATACCTTACATGCCCACACTGTACCTTGACTAATAAATCTACAGTATTTTTTTTAAAAGAGTAAAAGGTATAGAAGACGGTATAAATCATTATCATAATATAACCCATTAATATACATTCGGTATCTAATATAGGTACTATATTACTACAGGGTGGTTCACCTATCGTGTTCACCACATTTTATCCTATAATTATATATATGTATTTATTCAAATTCTATAACTTTCGGAATTCTTAAGTATATAGGTAAGTATTTCAGGGTTATATCTTAAAATAATTCGATTTTATATATCATTTATTTTGTAAGTATAATTCTATTATGGCGATACAAATTTATTTTTTTGCAAACGATTGAATCTGCTTAACCGTTTAATAGATTCAAACGACTATTTACTTTCTATTAAAACTAATGTACATACTATTTACCAAGGCTATAATAATAATGATTTTACATAAAATATAAAAATATGCAATGTTTATAGTGGGTATTATAGGTACCTATATATAGTTAGAGCCTACTTTTTATACTCAACAACATTTCCCAAATTTTTAAATGTAAATAATTTAATATTAAAAATTAATTACTATAATTAAATAAATCTACTATAATGTTCAAACGATATAAAAATGTAATTATTTTTAAAAAAAAGGTCCATCAAAGTATATTCAATAATTTAAAAAATCAGAATTTGAATTAATGTATATAGGATTTAAATAGGAAAAATGTGGGTGAGAATGTTTCGTGAATCATAGTATCACGCACTATATATAATATAACACCATATATTTATTGATACGAGGACAATACAAACAGGAGCAGCCTCGTAGCTTAGTAACAACTAAGCTGAAGTTCTAAACAATCGTATACTGTTAAAAACAAAATTACAAAATAAAATCATATTATAATATCGAAATTTTCTGAAAATTATGCCTTCCCCCTCCCCAAACTTGTATCTGGAGCCGCCCCTGAGTACACATATTACACAGAACAGTGCAGCTACCTATATATATAATATCACCGCTGTAAATATACATATATTATGTTGATTTGTCCAGCGCATTATAATATTTTTGAAATGGTCAAACGGGACGTGTAAAAAACAATTTAAAAAATAAATAAGAAAAGCCACTATTGTTTTGGATATATACCTACGGGCTACGGTCATTAAGGTACGTATTGTTTTGTCACCTTGTTGACCGCCACCAGCTCATTGTATGCACGTGCGTTCTATCTGCACTCTGCAGTACCACGCGGAGACTGCATCAGAGGCGGACATAATAAATAATAATACAAATAATAATATTATATACATATTGTGCTCGTCGTGTTGATATCGTCATAATTTATGGTGTGAAGTACAATATCTAAGATTTCCAGCAAACATTCGGACCACTACGTGCGCTATACTCGTCGGTATGGTAACATTAAACATATTATAAGAAAAACCAGCCATAGTTTATTATTTTATTATTCTATAGTAATTCACCAGAAAACTAAATACAATATGGCCTGTATATTTGGGTGATAATAACAGTGAATTAAGTTCTAGAAATAAAACTTAAAATAGTCGCATAATGTTTTTCATTATTGTTTCCATTATCCTTTTAACGATTATAAATAATATTCGTATTAATTATACAATGTTATATGATCTATATTAATTTTTGTTTTCAGTTGTTTGACGCGGCTCCCTTCGCCAACCCTCGCGACGCACACTTCAAATACCTCTGTTCTAGATAGGTAATTAATATACAAATATTGTCACGTAATATTATTCTGGCGTTATCAAAAGAGGCATTGGTTCATAACATCGTCCTTCATAAATCATTATCTATGAAGATATTATAATAGAGAGAATCAAAAATCGTGTGCCCGAATTATCCGAAATCTTAATAAATCTGTTTATGATATAGTATGCCGTTATTTTCCATTTGGATAATCTGGTATAGGTATGCACCGATTATCTAATAGGTATATTCATAGCTTCGTTTAAATGTCTGATCGAGTTGAATTGGCGTTTAAACATTATACAACAATAATTGAGTCAAACTAGTTGTACACCTTACAAAAAATGTTTGTTTAGGAAAATATTTGTTCAGAGATTGTTAAATTGTTTGCGTTCTCAGTCCTGGGACTTCAGAAGCAAGTCACAACTTCTACTTATTTCGTTTATATATAGGTACTAATTGATGCCATTGTTATACAATATATACACGATTCATAATATTAACTTCGTTAATTAGTCAAATCTCAAATAAATCAATGTTTCGGGGTTTTTATAGTATAATGATAAACCATAAATATCTAACTTAACTTACAACCCAAATTTTACATTATTCGTGTCATTATAGGTACTACATCTAATTATTTAAAATAATAATAATAGGTATAGGCTTTTTAATGATTATGAATTTATTATTAAAGGGAAAGTCAAACTGCACTACTTTATTAGAATATTGCACTCGGGTTCAAAAAAAGAGTATTATACGACGTACCTATCTAATTTAGAAATAAACGTTCAATGTCGATATGTGGGAGAAGATAGGCAGTGATAATCTACGTCGTTTATAAAATCTTGTATTTTTAGTGCAGGACGCAAGTTTTCAGTATTTAGGTATACTAATATACTATAACTTAACGGTCACTTGCGAGTGACCAAGTCTGACACGTCAGAATCTATGTACATTCTATTTTGGGGTACCTACGTAATTTACCAACAAAAAAGGTATACTGAACAACCGAAAGAAAGTATTATTTTCCCATAGTATAATATGTATACATCCTTAACAATAATAATAATAATATATATTCCATACGGGAATGGTACATTATAGGACCATTGGCGTGGACCGAAGACGTGCGGACGTGCATGCAGCGGTCTTGGCCGACAAGTCATTGCGGTCGCGTCGTTTAATTATTATTAAAATTTAGTAAAAACACGATCGTTCGGCATTCCCGTTACCGCCCGCTCAGCACAACTGCACAAGACAAATATTTACCCGTGCCTCTCTATATAATATTATATTCGTATATGTGGACGCCCCGGCCGATGGGTGTGGTGCTCATATATGCAGGACGACGACGGCGGCGGCGCGGCAGTGACTCTCGATGTTTGCCCGCGTACACACATAATATTCTAATATACGCAGGCATAATATACATCGTGGTCGTGGTGTTATTACACGAGGTATTATTATTATTATTATTATTATACTATGTGTACACACACCGTGGGCACATACACACACGCCCGATTTTTTATTTTTTATTTATCGGAATGGCTTTTAGCGGCGAAATGTCCAATCAAAAGGACCGAGGGAGCAAATAATATATTACCGGCGACGAGTACCTAATATACGTCTTATACATATACACTGCCGAGGTAAACAACGGGATATAAGTTCAGCTATATATATATTATTTTATGTACCCATAAGGACCTGTGTCTCGTGACGTTATAATATAATGAACTCACAGATAATAATATTCAATACGCGACACAATCGCTATATTATGAGTATTAAATCATTTCCCCGGCCACGGTGTACTGTGAGTATACTGATGACAACGCTCTGTGGTATTTACTCGGTCGTCTGTGATCCTTTCGATATCCTACATCTACATACAAATATTACAGTTTATATAGCCGTGTATGTAATAACAAGTATATATACAGGCACACAATATTAAATATAATATATACAGGTTGGATACCTATATGTTCGTATCCTTATACTCTTCTATTAATAATGATAATATGATAATTGATTATTGGTATATTATATACACGCGCGATGGTTATATAATATTATTGTGTTATTACTGTATTATATTATACTTATCGGTATCACAATGTTATTATAAACGCACCCCCCCCCTCCCACCCGTTAAGCAAATATATCGAAAGAGAATCGATATTTTTTTTCCATATACCTATAACGCTTTATTTACGTGCTCGTATATATTATATTATATTGTTATACAATTATTATTCAAACGTTAATAATAATAAACTCACACCAAAACGAAATCCATTTTCAAGGCTAAATAAATAATAATCGACTACATTAAGATAATAATATAATAACGCGATATAGCTTATACCTAAATGGCTGTACCTATACCTCTATATCGGTTCCGGGATCGAATATACATGAAACATCATATTATTTGTGGCTGGTTTCTATAATGTTTCTATTGACGCATATTAATGCATACCTATTTCTTATCAAACAAACATCCACAAGCACGTGATGTATTAATATTGTAATATTGTAAACGTATAATATAATAGAATAGCAGACTATAGTGGAAAATATTGTTCAAATTTTGTTTTTATTGTTTATATTTGCATTCAAATATTTCTCCATTTTCTATATAGGTACCCCAATACTAATAGTCCTTTGAGAGACGGATAAACTTAAAACGTTTGTAATAAATTACTTATTAGTTAACGCTTATTACTTATAACTCGTTGTATGAATAATATTAAATTGCGTGAACTTTTGAATAATAAATTAAATATTTAGTAACTGACACAAATATTGATACCTACGGTCTAATAATACTGCAGAATAACTTAAAATGTGACGGTACTCACATTGTTATATGGTATGGCAATAATATTATTGAATGGTGTGCGTACTGCGTTGTGTGATATACGCATATTATAATGTATATTAGGTACCTAGTTTATAAGCCACTAGGCAGTAGGCGAAAATCGTTTTACCTTCCGAAAACCTTGGCCGTCTGGGTTTTGGCATCCACAAACACCACCGGTCTCACTGCAACAGTGCAGCACAAAAAATGTGTTGGCCACGTGTTCCGTCGCACGAGACGGATACATTTGATTTTAATACGCATTATCATTAGTCTGGTTCCGAGTCGACGATTGCAGTGTAAGCAGGGCGTAAGCGCGGCTAACGCCATTAGCGATTTTCACGGAGTCGTATACGAGACAAAAACCGAATTTAAACACGACTATTTCGTCGTATGGTACCTTTATAATATACTGTCTGTAACGCTTCCGCATATGCGACTTTTCATTTAATAAATTACTCGATTAAATCCTATACAATATACTATTAATATTATTATGTGTTGGTTATGTTTTCGAAGACGTCAAATTTAATTGGCTTATCGACGATTTGGATATGAGTGGTCGAGCTATAAATTACCATCAAACACATCATAAAATATAAGGTATTGTGGTGATGATGCGCGAAGCTTGAGGTAATTTTATGATTCCACATTTTTATTATGTTTGATGATTTTGACTTTTTTGTGGTTAAAATATGAAAATAGACATTCAAAGGCATTTTTACTGTTAGATACGATATGGGTAACTACCATAGGTTAGGTTACTTAGCAGTTAGCTTTTCGTCGTTTTAAAAAGTAAACAATTATAAAATAATCTTTGAGATATGAGTAATTTATAATACAAAAAGCTACTAAGGTGCGTTTACATTATAGACCGCGAACGCAATCTTGTAATGCTTGTACCATTCATTCTCGTCCTCGGCCTGATGAAATCGCACGAGGTACATTCTAACTATCTATATATCTTTATATCTATTTATTATCAAATGGTTACTACCTGTGTATATTTTATATTATTGGAATAAATTATTTATAACGATTTATAATATTTCACTGTATCTTTGCATTATTATTTTTGTACAACAATTATTTTCGTTTCTATATTTGATAAATAAGCTATTAACAATACTTCGGAACAGTGACGGCCGTTATTATGATTTTTCAATTTAATATAGATGGCAAGATGAATTATTATGTATATTGTACCAATGTGTTAACTCTTTTTTACTTCTAATAATTCCAATATACGATTCGAACGTAATTTTAATAATATTGCATTCAACATTATTATTATTATTTTAACTCGATACATTAAACGTTTAAAAACTCAATTCCTTGTGTATTTTATCACTATAAATTATAATCGTATTAAATGTAATTCTGTGTTTAATATTAAACACGGCAACGTTGACGCAGGTATCATATCGCATCATAAAGGAACCCTGGAGAGATCGTAATTGCCCGCATATCGAGAAAGATAAAAGGTTTTTGATTTATTGGCTAAACCGTGTTTTTATTATACCCGCGTGCATAATATTATTATGTATAAAAGCGTATCGTTCTCGATTTTATTATTATTATGTTTTTAATCAAATCGAAAATATTTTATACCGACGTGGGACTCGACTCTACTCACTCTGACTGTAATACATAATATGTTTGGTGGTGTGCCGTCATACACGTTTCTGTACGCGTCCTGTTCCGTCTCTCAATCGCCCTCTCTCTCTCTTTCGTGTTATTATTATTTTTCCATTTTTTATTCACCACGTGTAAATCGACCGTACCGAATCACCAACAGCTTATAAAATATATCATACGCGTACTATACCTTTAGAGACCGAGAAATACTTACAACAATTATAATATTTTAATCGCTTTCAATATAAACACTGTAGCAGTTGGCACACGTTTATACTTATACAGTTATACGTACATAATACATTTACACAGACCTAATAATATACATATAGATATGCGGCGCAAACATTACTTATTGTAATATAATGAGTAAGTCATTGAAAAATAAATAACAACGCAGGGATGATTATTTATTATTATTATTATTATTATTATTTGACGGTTTTTAACTTAATTGCTATTTATTATTAATAGTTTTAGTTTTCGAGCAAATTATTACAACTATAATATTATGTCGTTTAAAAATGATGATCATAATATTATCGTGTAATTATTGTAGATTAAAATATGCTTATTAGATATCACTGCAGTATATAAGAGGTACCTACTACCTAGGTTCCAACTCCTAGGTAGGTAAACACATTTCATTTTATTATCATTCGTTTTGACCGTAATATCGCAGTACCACAAATTATATATGTATTGAATACCTATTACCTGTCCCTACCTATCTACCTACCTTTAGTAGATTCGTCTGTTTTTTATGATCTGAAACCAATTATTATGTTGGTTGTGCGTATAATATCTCGGGATGAAAAATGTGAACAATTGTGCAAAAATATAATGATAATAATAAAATAACTTTATGCCCAGTTAAAATCTAAATCGTGAGTCGCCGTATACAGCGCGGACGAATAATTTTATGACTTCGGAAATATCGTTTGCCGCGCTGCACTATATAGCAGCTGTATTACATGTTGAGTGGGCCACCGTGCACGCAGAGAGCCTCTCCGGTGATTTAAACGACATGTTTCTGATAATCGTATAATCTAAAAATATTATTAATCTACGACGTTTAATAGCAAACATAAAAAAAAATGAGTCTGACAGGGGGAGAGTGTAAGCCGCCGACAAGCTATTAAAAACAGTTTTATTGCCGGGGTTAAAAAAAATATATATAATATACTCGTATATACGAGAAACACAAATTGTAATACAAGTATTATTAACGCCCGGCCATTGTGGTTTACTGCTGGACGAAAAAAAAATTTCGGTATTTACTCTCGAATATTGCGGATACGTTGTTTTATGTTCTGCGAACGAGTTCTGTATGATGTCTTTTGTCGGCGAATTTCTGAATACCTATTGCGATGCGATACGGAGGACGGAAAAATGCAATAAGATCGCGCATACTCGACAGGTTTGTTTTGTTTTGTGTAAAAAAGAATTTATTTGATATTGCGTTCCAACACTTCATAACTATATAATATAATATATAACCACTAAACGTAATTTTTTGCATAGCCGCACAGGGATGTTGTAGTTGTGGCCGACATACTCCTCTATACGGGTTATTAAAAAATATAAAATGAGTGTCCCTGTGTATTGGTCACCCATCCAATAACGATTTTTTTAACCGACGTCAAAACTTTTAACGGAATGCGAGTCTTATGTCCATAAATCACTTACGGCTACAATGTCAACGCCTAAAAATACATCATTGACATCAGTTTGTTATATTCAACGCGGTTTTATGTGGGTTTATTGACCGACATATTATTACAAACATCCTACATCGTTCGATATATTATAAAATTGACATAAGCCATATAATACTATGAACGACATAAAACTGTATAAAAGTAATATTTTATAAAATGTATTTTTAAGATTATTGCATTTTTAATTTTCACAAATTTTATATTATATTATGAATAAATCTACTCTTTATATATAAATATATAATAAAGGAAATAAATTATATTGATTTTAATTTAAATATTATTATTGTATAATATTTAATGTACGAAAAAAAAACAGAAATTAAAAAGATTCGAAAACGAGTTTTTGCCATATACGTTAAGCAAACTTTAGTACTATATATATTGACGCGGTGCCATTTCATTCACGGCTGTGTATATCACATTGTAACACCGACTTATATCAGCTATTCATATATTTTCCAATATTCAATGGAATTTTCTAAAACTACAATATTGAATATTGTAATTTTACTAAAATGTATAAGTTTTTCCAGTGTAATAAGTGATTTTTACAAATGTTACAAAGCAGTGAAAACTATAACTATTATATAATATGATATATTATTCCGAAATACGATGTACAATGTATTTGTGTTTTAATATAATAAATATTATGTATACGCGCGTTCTCGTTGTATAATATTATAACATATTTTACAATTGTCTATGATGATATGATTGAGTGGTACATTTTTTATGTGAGGAATGGGGAAAAAATGATTATTCATTTTGACTAAAATAAAATAATGATTTGTTATTTTGAATTTATTATTTAAATACCTTTTATAATGCAATTTAATAAGCAAATAGATTTTAAGCAAAATAAAAATTTATAAATTAGTAACATATACATACAAAAATATTTTGGTTCTGTTATGTTTGTAATTCATTACCCCTTCACTTTGTCTATACCGAGGTCCGAGGACAAGATATGGCGCATTCCTATACAATATAAGTATATACCTACATAATATTATGTAGGTACCTATAGTTAATTGTAATGTCAATTATTGTTATATTGTTATCGCAGGACGCTGGTCGACACATTTTTTCACGGCATAAAAAACACGATAATATATTTTTATACCATAGTAAATATGAACGAGACCAACGGCCTACATTGTGCAAACGTAGCCACTGCATTTTGTCGCAAATATATTTTATAATATTATTGTTTTTACAATAATGTCGGCCGTGGTAATAATTATTTCCTAAGTACTGCACTAGCAAAGAACGAAGAAACCCGTCCAGCATGCCAACCACTATATAACCATCGTCGACAATGCGTCACTATATTATAATTTATAACTATAATAATAATATAGTAACAACAACAGTAAATAATAATAATATAATATACAAAAATATGTGCCAATTCCGTCATTAATTTATTTACAATACGAACACGTTTTATTATTTAGCTCTTGAAAAGTATAATTTACACCCATAAGCTTTTTTTGTCTAATAGGTACCAGGTACCTATAACATTGTTGAAATTTTATTGCTTTTGTACATGACTTTTTGATTTTGCAATTGTTAATCGAAATGTTTTCCCGATGTGAATATTATAGTGAATTATAATTTACGTACCTATATATACTGCAATTGCATATGTGTGCAATAATGACGTTGTGTATATTATAATATTATTTTCTAGGTTAGATAATATTATGCATATTATACTATCAAATATCAATTATAAATTGATAAAAAAAAAAAGGACTTTTAAAGACAATTTTTATTTAGTATGTACATTGTACATTCATATAATTTTTACAAGATACAATATAATAGGCATATTATTATATTTTATATCAACTTATATAAGTACTTATACCTAATCAGGGCCGTACATTACACTATGATCACTAATTGGTATTGTGCCAGAACCTAAATGATTAAATATGAGCTGGGAACTTGCCTATACAATTTTGAACTAATAATGAAACAAAAATGTATAAGCATAGGTACCTGTTATTTGATTGAACATAATAATTAAACATTAAATACAGAATTATTATTTGAATTCATGTAAACAAATGTGATTTGATGATTTCGTAGAGCTCATGTAAGTATCACAATGGTTCAAAAATGCCATCAAATTGTCTTGCTTTTCGAATTCATAACTCATGCATGAATATTGAACGCATTATAACCGGTCGCCAATCGACACATAATAGTGGCAGAGTGGTGTCATAATAGCGGTGTTTGCGGCTTAGTCTTGGACGAAGAAAAAAACTGAATTTACGACTTACATTATGAATATTCACCCAGTCCTTACAATACAAATATATAACTATCGTATTATTCTATTATTCGTATTATTATGTAACATTATCGTATCATAATTTTTTTATTTTTTAATATGCATGTACCTAGTACTTATGTGACGATACGGTCAACCATATTAGGCATTAAAAAAATACACATCAGTTTATTACATTATATTATTATATATATATTTGAGTTGCCGTTAAAATATTTCGTCAAAAAACGAAACGTCGTTAATAATAAGACTTAAAAATAAATCGGTTTAGACGACATCATGATAATTATTGTACTTTATGATTTCAAATATTGAAGACTCGTGCACGATTGTTTCGTACGTGAATTTTACGTATGTATCCGTATTTTATCTTTCTTTATTCGAACGGACTAGGTATAGTAAGGTCACATACGCACTCGCGTATACGCTCAACACAGCGCGAGCACATACGTAGGTAGGTACACACATTGAATATAGGTAATACAGGTTGGATGCCAAATGCGGAGGATTGATGACGACGTCAGGGTAGACGAGAGTGATCGAATGATCCGAAATCACGACCCTGCTGATTGATGGGAATAATATCCAAGAGCGGCGATAATTATTTTTGGAAAATAAAAAATTCTACTATTGTAATTAATTATTCGAAATGTAATGCGCCGCGAGCCCCCGGCCGCAATCGGATCACACTAAAGACTAACAATAATTCAAGCCACGACCGCTCAGACATAGGGTGTACGCATAGTGTGTGAATAATGTTATACGTGCACCATAATAATATATATAAGAGTACATATAACAATTATTGTGTGGCTCGTTTTATCGAAAGTTTTTTTGTTTAGTCTAATTATTTTACCCTTACAGTGATATATGATATTTTAACGACGAACTGAGATATTATACTATTAACATTTTTTAATGAGGAACTTCCCCTATACCATCGAACGTCTACATATCATCATCATGCAGTAATCTGTGTATTAAACACTACACTACACAGCTGTGTCCCGCGACAAAATATAAGAAAACATCACGCCGACACACCACCATATATCGGCACTTTATGTATATAGTTACTAGTTGTAGTAGGTACCTTTATAATAACGACTTATTAGTTCAGCTTAATTTTAGTGCGGTTACAGCGTATACTTTCAACCACCTTCCTTCGGAATAATATCGTATATAATATGTAGGCACCTAAAACTTTGCAAAATGTACGTGTATATATATACATAAATATTGTATAGAGGACACTGTTAGATGACATCAAGACGTATTGTAAAAAAAATTAGCTGTTCGATCGTTTAATTTCAAAACAATAATCATTATTGATTAATATATTTTTGACGTATAATAAAAGTTTAAATGTTGATTTATTCTTGAAAACGACGAATGACGATGATTATGAGATACCTATCTGATACTTACAACTCGCAATAACAATATTTACGATAATATTATTATGAATAAAATATTTTACAGACGTACATAGGTACATCATGAACATATATAATATACAGAATACCGAACGGTATGCAACGTTATGAGAGAACACCCAATACATTCAACGAAAAAAAAATCGAAAAACCTCAACGCTATAGATGAACTATACAGCCGAAGGCCGATTCACAAGTATTAAATGCTATTCGTACAGATATATAATATTTTTATAATCGCGGTGTCTTTTGATATTGACTGGAAAGCGCAATAAAAAATCGGCCGTGATGGAGAAATATTATTAAAATAAACGGCGTCACTGTATATTCATGCACACATAGCCACACACACACACATACTAATACAACATACCTATATATATAATAAAAAATAATATTACTAATATTACTGATGATGTAATTACGAAGGTGGATGCCCATATCGGATTTAACAATGTATGCGCATGGATGGTTGTTCCTTGTCGTGGAGGAATAATATAATATATACTTAAGAATATATGAGAAAAGAAAAGAAAAAAATTAAACCTTTAAAAATAATAATAACGTCCATTTGCATTTGAAAATTAAAAATTATACATAATTATTCGGTTACGGTTCGGAATAATATTATGTATGGGTACGTAGGTATATAATAATATAATATATTATGTATTATTATAATGGTGCAGACCCAGTTAATATGCCCATCAATATATATTATAATATTGTATGGCGACGATCGATTTGGAACGAGAAATGGGAATATATATTATATATTATTAGAAAATGTTGTATATATATAGGTATGTGTAATCATTATTATTGCAGCTACCGCCGTCGCCGCTGCCGTTTTGGGACGACCACTGTTTGAACTAATTACAATAATCGCTTATGACTTTCCTACTTGACGTATTTATTATTATTATTATTATTATTATTATTAAGGGGCACGCTGCACTTATTATTATAATCGATTTCCATACAGACAATGGACACTCAGCATCAGTAAGTACTTGTACGCGCCTATAAATATTATAAGACTGCATTTATTGACGGCAATCATTAGGTATTATACACTATTGTAATAATATGTCACTAAATACTTTGACTCCGAATATGGTTATACGTCTGTACGACTGTACCTAACCAACTACCTATAAATTAATAGTCGTGTCAAACTAACAAGTTTAAAATAAAATATTACCTTTGTAAATACATAATATGCAGTTCAAAGTTATGACGAGTTCATCGAATAATCAAGAATATAGTTATATTGATTTATTTTTCATTACTTTAATCTTTTGTATTCAAATATGTTAAATTTCCAACTATTTCTTAACAAATTAGGTATGTAGGTATGAATATATAAATATATTTCACCATTTCAAAATAATTTATAAAACTGATAACCTAGTGATAACATAATATTATACCTTATTTACTCATACTTAAAATTATTGTTTACGAAAGTTTTAAAGAATTTTACATTAAAAAAGTATGGTGTTAGGTTTTAAGGTTTTTTTAGGTTTTCTACTTAAAAAATTACATTTAAAAAATACAATATATTATATTAAAGTATGTAGTAGGAAAATATTGTAATCACATACGTGGATAATTTGCTAGCGGAAAGTGTGTA
Organism: Nasonovia ribisnigri; assembly: GCA_027563435.1. Classification (NCBI taxonomy): domain Eukaryota; kingdom Metazoa; phylum Arthropoda; class Insecta; order Hemiptera; family Aphididae; genus Nasonovia; species Nasonovia ribisnigri. Next base: position 164,807 of record JANEHU010001510.1, read on the forward strand.
AATTAATGACCACATTATGTTTTTTGTTATCAAAAAACTATTAAGCTTGCACATGATATGAAGTATGTGCAGCTAATTACACGCTTAAGAAAATATATTGTTATCAGTTATCACTTATCAGCGTTCACCTAGAATAATGGTCGTCCAATACGTATCAAGTCTTAATAAATTTCACCGACCACCGTGTAACTCACAATTATTATTATTATAACCACAGAACGATTGCAACTGAATATTGATTATTACTACTATTTGTAATGGTTATGTAGGTATAAGTGTAAAATATAAACTTGAATATTGGTTTCAGTATGTTGTACATTGTTGTGGTTTGAAAGCAATAAAATTGTACACTATAGTTCATAAAAAAAATCTGATAAATATTAGTCATTGTTTAACTATATATCCAACTACCATTTCACATTCAAACTAAACATAAAATATATCTCTTTTCTGAGAAATAATTACAATGTGTTAATATTTTTGTCATTACTTAACATAATATAATATTAAATACTAATATGTATGTACACACACATATTATATTATATTGTATTATATATTTATATTTTATATACTATATATCCGTTAAAACGTACCAATTGTAAGTTATTACTTATAAAGTAGGTAGGTACAATATACTATTTGTGGAAGGTATCTTTTTCAAGGTAAATTCAATACTGAAAAATATTTTATCTATAGAACGTAACGCAATGTATAATAGCTACACGTCAAAATTACTTTTCAAATTTAACGAGGTAATAATACAAATTATTGTAACCGCTAGTTTATAGTGGTTTACACTTTATTAATCTGATAAACGCTTTGAAAAAAGGTCGCCAGTTAGGGTGTGTATAGACGTATAGTTCTGTCTTATTGTATTGAAGAATTCAACATTTACGAATACCAAAGTTATGATTAAAATGACGAGAAATGTTATATTGTTTCCATATAAATATACTGATGCTTCATAGCAGGTGTTTCATAGATAAGGCTACAAAAATAATGATATTATTTTTAAATAAAAAATTACCATTTTGCATGTACGCATAGTTGAAATACATATACATTTTGTTTAGAAAATAACACAACAGGTGAATAGTGTAAATTAATTTATTGTATTTGTGCTAATTACCCATTTACAATTGCCGTTTATTATTACACACCTATGGGATTGTTGCTGGCATTGTGTAGCGACACACATATTTTTTTAAATGAAAATCATTGTACGTATTATAATTTTTTTCTTCGGAATATTGCTTTCCCTATCATAAAACTAACATATTACTATTAATATTATAATGAACTGAAAATTAATATTTACATATGTATAGTTTACTAAATTGCAAAACATCATTAGACGGCATTTGTCGTTATTAGGGAATTCGGGTTTTTTTCCCCATCGCATGGTGATCAGAATAATAAATTAACGAGTGTGCGCGTTTATATTTGGTAATTATGATTTTTTTTTATAATAATTATTGTTACGGACACACCAATGCTTTCGCGTTTATACTATATTATAATGTTTACATTATGGGTAGCTTTAGGCCGCGTAGTAAAGTTTATAGACACCACGTGGTATTCAATTGCTTGTCAACCTTCGAAAATAGTGTGTTTTATACTTTTATTCAATATGTACGGACAAAAAAAAAATGATAAATATTTATAGCCTATCACAAACTCCAACAATTCGATATTAAACCATACAAAATTCACTGGTGCAGTATAATTTATTAACTTTTATACATTTATACTTATTTGTGTATGAATTATACTTTTGAAAAATATATTTGAACATATTAATATCCGTACTACGCTGCAACTTAATGATTCCCAACTTAATATTATGCTATAATTTAAAATATGATAGACAATTTTAAAATGTTATTTGCAACTGTATTGTTCATTATTAACATATCTACATCAAATAACACTTGTTAAAAGATAGAAATGAGTTTCCAGTATTTAAAAACTTTTTTTATATATGTTCAACTTATACATATTAAACATTTTAAATTTTAATAAACAAAAAATAATATATATGACTAATTTATTACTTATAGATAATTTTTGTCATTATCAATTAATATTATAATATAATTGTGTAATAACTTTACCTATACATACATAAAGTGTATAGTTTTTGTTATAACTTATTACTTATTAGGCGCATTAGGTATAGGTACCTAATACCTCCCTATTTAGTTTAGCCTAATTGGGTTGTATTTTATTTAACTATAATATAGGTAGTCAAACAATTTGCTACGCAGATTAATTCCTATTAAGGCTTGTTGACGTAATTATAAATATTATAGGTATACCTATAACAGCTGGTACCTAATACCCGTCCATCGTAAAATTCGCAATTAATTCAGAATTAGGTAATACATACCTATACTAATATGGTATGAGAATTTGATCTTTTTAAGGGCATACGCCCTATAATTCAAACTAAACAGATTAAAAAAAATATTTCAAAAAACATTTTTTAGCTCCGACCTCTGACCTGAGTTTGAAATAAAATCGTCAAATTTAAAGGCATTGTTATAATGGCAAAGAAGATCGAACGTAAGATGGAAAAAAGGGCAATAACACGGCCGCTTGATTATTATTACAGACTTGTCAGAAATTGGTATTGTGTTGCAATGTTGAATATTTTATATTAGGTTGGCTATACACAGACCCTATATACAGAGACCGAGTCCATTATTATTAAATGAAATAATAAAAATAAAACCGATACATTTTTATAGCCAAATAAAACAAAAACCGAAAAATATATATAATACTACATGCGTGAGACGTGTTTTATTTGGAACAGACGTGGAGGCAATGTATAACCGGGCGGCCGTAAATCTATACGTTTTGGTCGATTTTTTTTAATATCTGATTTTAAACGTCACGTTTACGATTTCGGCAGGACTCATGAAAATTCGCATTACAAAGAATCAAGGGATATAAAACTATGCTCATGTTTGTAGATTTGAATTTACACAACTTGTTTCTACACGCGAAGTATTCGCATCCATTTTTATACAAGGCCAAGAATTGTAAATTATAATGTTATAACTTATAATATAATATATTATTCGTATTTTTATAGATATGTACATCTCATAGTAATAATAATTTGTAACAGTGTAATATTCTTAAAAGGATATTTAAAAAAAATGCTTTATATTTAATTATAAGTATATAGGTACCAGGTACCTATAGCCTTAATAACAATACATTCATCGTGCAATTAAAATACCGTATACAAATTGTATACGGAGAAAACGATACTCGTGCTCTGTTACTAGAAATTAAATTAAATAATATTAAATTTTTCATTTGTTAATGGCCAAGAATGTCGAGGTTTTATAGCTATATTTTGCATGCTATAAATCATTACACGCTCGTGTTTAGATCATTTGGAAATATATTTTAATTTTAATAATATCAGTTTTTATGGAAACTACGTGGACTATACCTTTTGTATTTGTAGTTTTTCATTAAAGAACATTACACGAATAGAATATATTTTATATTTTTGTTGCGATGATATTATATACTAGATTTATAGCATCGTAAAAACATCCATTATATTTTATTTGAGTTAGTATTATTATTATTTTTAACATTGTACACAAATAAGTAGTGACATTACCGATGGTAATCCAGAAACAAAATAATAATAAGAAAAATTTGTAATTTTACATACCTTGTTCCTGCATATAACTGAACAGCGAATCTAGGAAACTGCGTCTGTCCGTTTCGTTGCCCGCCGTATACAACTGAAAAATTTTAAAGTATAAGTCAATATTGTGATCATAGTTTTACATTTGTAACACAAGTAAACTTTTTACAGCTATGAATTCATTTTTATATTTTAAAAGTTTGTACTTTTTGTCTTTTATAATATGATGTAGATTATAGAAACTACCTATGTAAAAACAATAAATAAGGTCGATGTATACTGCTGGAACTTGTGACAGTGTGATACACTGACACGTACCAATGGCCAATGAGTATAAAATACGTTTTTGAAAGTATAACAAGATCGAGAGTTGGTACACCATATTATTATAAAATAGTATATAATTTTAGAACATCTATAGAGATCACGAAATTTCGTGACACAAGTTCTAGAACAGTAGAACACACTTATCAAAACTTATTTTAATTTGTTTTATAATCTTCACAATACAGGTTGTACCTATGTGTATATAAATAATAATAATAATATCAAGCATAGCCGCAAAGATGTATTTGATTTATAATCGATATGAGTATTGGTACCTATATTATTATGATATAGGCCATGCATCATATTTCGTCAAAAATTATAATCCCATTTTAAAACAAAACTTTTAAACATCTTTCTACCAAGAGTCACTGAGATATTATTTCTTAATAGACTGCACGTAATTAACTTCTTAAAAGATTAGGTCTCAAAGGTCAATAATATGTCTCACTCGTTCATCAAACAAAATATAATTAAAAACGCAATATTATACCTAGGTGAGTTTTTTTCCTTGCCTATGTGACACCTTAATAACACGTTTACTTGACGCAAAGACAATTGTTCCCACGGCAATTAAACGCTTAGGTATTCATCCGCATGTAAATACCGACGGAGTGTACATAGTTTCTATTTTTCCTATATAGATAAAATATATGATGGAATTTGTTTTCGGTCCGTATCGAAACACTCCACTCTACATGCATTAGGTATATACATATCTCCGTAAACGAACCACGCTAAACGAAATTAATGGTTTCCGTGTCATTGTTAAATTAATAATTATAATAATAATAAAAAAAAATTTATAATAATAAAAAAAAAAATCTGAGACGTAGGATTTTTCCTCTACGTACACGAACGCGGTCCGATCGGAGGTCCTGCGGAGTTCAAGGGGTCTAATGCGCGTCTAATTAATTGGCTTTTCATGGCGTGGTAGTAAAAATAATATTAATTACCGGCCGTTTATCGTATCTGCAGCTATTTGCCTCTCCTATTGTTATTATTTATATTGTGATTATTGTTTAATGGCAGTGATCCCACTGTGATCGAGACCTAATCTCCCGGGTATTACATATTCGGGTAGACGGCGGCGAGCGGTATGGTATATAGGTGGGAAGGATGGGTTGTGGTGGTAATTCACCGCTGATGATGAGAGGGTAGTAGCGGAGGAGGGGGGCACTCGAGCATTGTTTATTAGTATATTGTTGTTTATATTATAATATATACGTATATGTTTTCGTTATTATTATTATTTAATTTAGTTTCTCGTTTTTACTATCACACTGTGTATAATATATGTATATAATATATAATAATAATAATATAATATGATATTATTATAGCCTATCGTAACCTATTAGCTGGCGCGATAATGTTTGATTTCTGTATATAGATGCGATTCTCGGCCCACGCGTGCACGACCGCCGCACAGTCACGAACCACTGCAGCAGCAATCGGATGTAATTCGATAATATAATACGGAGTCGGGCGTTTGAATTATAATAATAATTTTATAATCCTGCTGCAACGGACGCGGTCGTTCATCATTTACACGAGTGCCCGAAACACTGGCCCGTGGCTGTTGTTTGACATCAACCGAATACCGATTTACATACATATTCATATGTCTACGCAACAAAACATGTATTATAATAATATTATATTATTATACCAATATTATTATTCCAGTGTTATCGTCATAGAAACGACTAAAACGCATTTATTTCGTAAAAGAAACGAAATTTATGCACCTATAAAGTATAAATGCATAAAGTATGAAGTGATTAAAACTATACTATTAGGTATACTTTAGATAAATATTATACACGTATTTAGTTGGTGCGCAAAAATAAAGTAAATACGTCGACGAATGTAAAGAGATACATCATGATAGGATGAAATCGATATGTAAACGGCACTTAATCACCGGTGTAGTGAGAAAAATATATTGATACGCCCACTGTGTATTTTTTAAATCGACTCAAGCGTTGAAATTTTAAACGGATTCTACTTTGAATAAAACAATAAATATGTTTTACATGATATAAGGTGTTAGAAATTAAATAAGCAATGACGCGGGTAATTTAATAAATGTTTTAAGTTTCAGATTAATAAATCTCAAATATTCTGGTGTATACTGTACCTATCGACAGAACGCCAATGAAATAATTAACAGTTCTATTCTAATAAAATATTCTAGAATTAAAAAAATATGTACTAATAAAACAAGGTCTTAAAAACTTATACATTTATATACTTTAGTCTTTAATGTACCTTATATACACTATCCTAATCTATAGTTATTTATTATACTTAAAATATCTGTTTGTTTTATTTTTCAAAACGCCTCGACAAAAAGAGAAAGAGTCTTGCGTAATTTACATAACAACTAGAAAACCATTGTATATAATTTCCCAAGACAAACTATAAAATAACAAAATGTTGTAACTCTAATATAGGTACTCTAAGTCTCTTTGTATAGAATATTGTGTTGTCTCGTTGTTTACAGACCAGAACTGATTGAGTCTGTGTAATTAATATATTATATAGTACTAACCTCTTCGGTGTGATTAAACCGGCAAAATGAAATAATATTTTATGACTGTATATCGTTAAGATTATCCTTATCAGTTACCTATCACTTATTGTTATATTGAAGATTGTGAGGACGAATCCGCCGACAGTCCCAGCCGCCGTTCCCCCTTAGAAAATTTATGTAGGTATTGTCAACACATCGTATAGGTGTCAACATTTGGTTAACCACACACATACATGAACGCGGTTTTTGTATTCATTGGGTTGCACAAACACCCGGTGGACAGGGTCTTAAGAGATGATGGTCTCGTGAACACGAATAAAAGGACTCGTCGCATAGGTGTAGATTAGTGCTCGTATATAACATGTTTTCGGCCCCTCGCTGAGCCTTATTCCGATAATCATTGAACGCATTTAAAAAAATTATTATTATATAAAAATGACAACAATACGTCGCAGGAGGGAAAACGACGAAAAAGTCTCATTAGCGAGGATTGCAGCATTATTATCATATCTCGTCCTTTGTTGTTTCTATTATAGTAATAAATATACGCATGAACTGTCTGTTTTCTCCAATTTTGGTTTTTAGTATCGAAAATTATTCTACCGTCAATAAAGAAGTGTGTCACGTGAGCCAGTATATACATTTTAATTCCAAATATTTATAGCTGCTGTTCCAATCGTATTTAGTCATAGTTGATCACATAAACAATTTTGAATTTTTCGCTCTGATATTAGGTATATTGCAATCATAATATACTTATATACCTACATTATAGTATACAAGTTGTAGACTGTACAACTACTAGTTACTGACTTGTACTTACTTATACGTGAATAGATACTTATATTATATTAAATATTGCAACCTTGTACTTAGGTAAAAAATAGCTACCATCTTAATAAAATATAAAATCTGTAACAAAAACCCGAAAAAGATAAAAAATAATTTAAGAAATGAAACAAAATAGTTAAACTGTTAAAAATTACCAAGCAAACAATACATAATTATTCAATTCATTAAAATATAATTAACATGATATATGCGAATACAAGTCACCATGTACGTACGTCAATATGCACAACATTGCAGATGGTATTTAAAAACAAATTATTAGATCTATATTATTATATTATGTATATTGTATATAAAGTTAAAATTTAACTCAGAAATATAAATTGATTATGTAAGGTTTAAACCATAAAAATTTAACTGTTAAATTATATAGGTATTGATTCAAATCTAAATGTCTCACTTATTATCAAATACCAAAAATGTATTATTTAGTGTTTAATATGTATTGCATTACGTGCATTTGGAAAAAATAAGTACTTATCAGCTGCCAAATTAATTATTTTAGAATATACGCAAACTGCGGACACTGGGGTTTACTACGATGACACCGGTCAAAATTTCCCACAGAAAAACAATTATAAACAACTTAATGTTCATATGCCCTTTAAATTGGAGAAAACATTGGGGTGGACGAAAAATCGTTTGACCACCCTATGATCTGGCGATCAGTTAAACTTGGTATATAATAATATCCAGTTCTTGTAATAGCTTTTAACAGCACTAATTTATATGGTTCAAAAATTGCACTTTTCCATGAATCATAATGTATCGCTGTTAAGCGATGATTTGAATTAAATTCAAATTATACTCTCTATAATGTATGAGCGAGTAAAAATAATTACCAAGTACCAATGATCAATAAACAAATTAAATTTAGGTTAATATATAAAATGATACATAGGTATTTAATTTTAATTTATTTTGATTCGGAACTTTATTAAAATTGTACGAATACCTATATAATAGTTTGAAAACATTATTGATAGAACAAGTTCTCGAGCGTTGTAAACGATTGTTTCCGCACATGTTATATATTATGCCATAATGACATAATATGTATAATATAATGTTACGTAGGTATATCGTAGATCATTACACTTGGGTTTTATTCATATGGTTAAAAATACTTAAATTGTATAAGACACCTATATATTAAAATAGGTACCTATAATAGGTGCTGCAATAGAATTACAGCCTGGATGGTTGCAGAAAGAATATATGTTTACGCAATCGCGATCTCTTGAAAACTGTCACAGCGTGCAAATAACTGGCATTTTCACAGTACAATAGTCGACGTATTTTCACGCCACGTTTTCTCACATCTCTACCACTCTAATATAGGTGGGTAGATATATTTATCTCTTTGGTACCTACATATTCATAGATGCAAATAACGAACGATCGATCCCGCTTACTATACGTAATTGTCGGCGTTGTCGACGACGCCGGTTGCGTCTGTATCACGGGCGTAGGTTTTGTGGCAAGATGAATTAATATAATAAACGCACACAAATAATGATTAGCAGTCCAGTGGCGAGTACACACACACACGCGCGTTGGCGTCCATGTTATTTACATGGAAAAATTAACTGATGCACGGCAAAGAGAAGTTTAAATGTTGATTGATAGTGCTGTGTGCAGTATAAAGTATTTAGATAATAATATATGCCTAAATTATACTCTTATAGTATCATATATATATTCTCTCTACTCTGAATTTAATGCGCCGTAGCGACGGAAGATCGTCAGAAGTCGGGAAGGAAATCAAACACGACAAGCGGGCGAAGAGTGAAATAAATACGCACTGTTCCTATATAATTGTACATAATATTATATACGAGCTGCTTTGACCGCTGTTCCGCGTCCAGCAGACGTTGTATAGGTACTCATCAGTCGTGATTGACTCGTTAAAACAAAAAAAAAACAATGTCTGAACGAATTTACGGCGCGACTTGACTTAAAATATTCTTGAATGTAGCACGTGTAAGAATATAACACATATAAAACATTGAGTTATGTTCGATAGTCACAGCGTTATAAACAAATTTAGTGGTATAGATACAGGAATTGTATATTATACATTTATTATACCCATTTAGTTAACACAAATTTACGTGCTAAAAAAAAATCTCCCCTGGTATCGCATAATTACCTATAAGTGCAACGCATTCAATTTTCGACAAATTTGACAATGCAGATTCCATATTTATACTCGCCAAGTATATTATTATAATATTATACCTAGATGCTTAATGTTATATATTTTATGATTACCTAATATACTTTATAACGATTATTTTAGTCTTCTTCAAATTGTTTATACTTTACAGTTTACGATATAGCTGCTCGTTGGAGCTTCATTCAATAAAAATGTTTTACAGAGCATCCGTTATGTACATACCTACCAATTTCAGTTTCGCGTATAATATCCTACTTAAATATTTATAAATAATTCATAACGGCATATTATACTTCTCTCCTAATTTCACTCCCTAAAAATATTTTGAAATAACCCACGGTACTTTCTTCAAGCGTTTATCTTTTTCGTGGAATTCTTTAGGTGGATTACTGTGGGAACTGAAGAAGAGTTCTTATCAGTATTTTGAGTAAATAATATACACATACGACATACTTGTATATGTTTTATAAAATTCAAATACCATGTTCATTTTATATAAACTTAGCATTATGTTACTTTTCGAAAGACTAACGATGATTTATAATGTCGATAATTATTATTTTTTATTATCTTCCATATTCTAAAACAAAATTTAAAAAAGACTGTGTTCAACAATTATTATTTTTTGACTTCTAAGTGTTATAAAAAACTAAATCAAGATTATTGTGTTATGTTATTTCAGTTTATTAAGTTTGTAATATTAAGATTTGAAACTTATAGCATTATTTAGTTTATAATATATGACGTCTCCACATTTATACAATATTTTAGGGTCTATTGACTATTATACCAATGTATTTTGAATTAATATTCATTGTTCAGTGTTAGGGATTTATAAAAAGAAAACCATACTACTTTAAGAATTAGTTAAAATGTGTTTGCATAAATTATGAACCAGAATGAATAGAACTAAATTAATAGGAGAATATAACTAAACACGTGTAGTAACTGCAGCAGAACACATGAGATTGATTTCGGACAGTTTACTGTATGAATTTTGAATAGAAATATCTTTAAATCTTTTATAACTAAACAAAAAAGGTTTGTTAAAAGATTCACATCATACAGAAGAAAGTATTTTAAATTATATAGAAACTAAACGACTAACTGAACTTAATTATATACCTAATAAGTAATATTACCTATATTACTCTTTATGCAATTTTTGACATTTGTTAGAATTTAGAACACTCAAAAAATAAAATATTATTATATATTAATTTGTAAAAAGAAAAATATAGTATAGGTATATATTATAATAAATTGTATAAAGATTAAAGACGTTCTTAAACAAAGATTGTGATGAAAATAAACTTAAATCAAAATTCAAGAATTAATAACAGTCATCACTCAAAATGGTTCCCCAACTGTCGAGTAAAATGTAATTTGTATAACTTAAGTCTTACGTCACTACTATAACTTATTTTGAAAAATATTATAAATGTTTTTTTTGGTTTAATTAATCATATAGATAATGTGCATTAAACAAAAGTGCCCATAATTATTTATACATACGATAATAACATATATATTATATATTTGATGTGAAGGTAAAAATATTAATTGAAAAGACGTCCCGTTTTTTAACTCCAACATTGGAATCGAATTAATTGCTTAATTAACCGTTAGTAAAACAATTATTATTGGAGAGGGATTGCACAATGTCAGAGTAGCAGAAAACAATAATATACATATTTTATAGTATTATGTCCGCCGCCCTTATGAAGGAGTCCAAACAAAACTCGTATTAACGATTCGTATATATGGGAATCAAACACGCGATTAAGTCGATTAAGTTGTGAAACAATTAATGAAATAATTTTCTCCCCCAGCTATTAGTCACCCCACGAATTTATTGACCCTCTTCAAGGCCTACAGTCGGCGGTTCGAAACGACACGCATTTGACAAACGGCTGATAATTGGAAACGACACGATAGTGTGTGGTATATAATCCTCTTCTAAAGCCGGATCATATTATCGACAAAAACGTCTATATTATTGAACATTGTAGAAAGCAATTCAACTCGTTTCCCTCCCTTTCCAAGTAAAAATAAATCTATTTCTAGTAGTTTTGTGGTATGTCAAATTTAGTTTTTCAAATATAACATTCAATTTATATAATACGTGAATATACATTTTCAAATAAAATTTATTTTATCTTTTAAAATTATATTAACCACATTAAAATATTCGTGAATGTTTGAAATATGAAAGATAATTTTAAATAATATTAACTAAGCTTCATTTATACTAAAAATAAAATTGATTTATTCATATTATTTTTTTACACATCACGTCCATGATCGCAATCATAAATTCATAACTCACGAAATCCCACTGCTTTTCTATTATAACAAATAATAGGGAAGCAGTATAGGATAACAATAAAGTTCGACAAATAGGTAGAATAATGTAACTAAATATCTAACAAAGTTTAACAAACAGCTTTTATCCAAACTGTTAAATTTCATGGCATGCGATCTAACTGATACACCTAACTATAACCTACCTATCGATTATTTAAAGATAAACAAAAAATAATTACAGTATTAATGCATTATGCTTTTATACTGTAGGTATATGTAAAACTTATAACTGTAAAAATGTAATAATATTATTTTCATAAAAGTAAATTAATGTTTGTTAAATTATTAAATTATGTAATTCCTTACACCATTTTTTTTTAAAGAATGTAATTAAAATAATCGATTCCTGCTATCATAATGATTTGTTTTTAAGTAAGAGATCATTTTGATAAATATTAATTTTTAGAGTTCTACTGAAAAAAATTATTATTACAATTATATTTTTGCACGTTGGATATTCATCTGGTATAAAAAAATGTAATAATCAATACCAGTTACGAAGATTTAGCGTGTGTATAAGTTGGCTGCTACTGGAATAAATAAAGAAGGAATTTATTCGAGGTATACGACCTATAGACCAGCAATTGCCAGGGGCGATCAAGTATGTTGATCAATTAGGTAACATGCCAAATTGATACGTGACTAAGAAATAGTTGAATGTCTATTTAAATTATTAAAACTGTATAAAATGTATACCTTGAAAGATGCCGATTTTTCATAACAGCTTTAATCATTATTTGAATATAAAACTATGCAACACGAAAACACAGTAATTTAGTTTATGGACCATGTGTAAGTGAACAGTTTAAGAATTAAGTTTGTAAACTAAAACAAATATTTGAAACAATCTTAATTTAACAACATTATAAAATACATTATGAAAATATACAATACATTTTTTAATTAATATTTTTAGTTGTATACCTACCTAAGTTGAATTATTACATTAGAATTGCTGCAGCATTAATAAAAATGTAATATCAAATTTCATAAATTCAAAATTGTCTAAATTCATGTAATTAAATTAATTAATTAATTAATAAATCCTTAATTTTTTTTCTGTTGGAAACAATAACATTTATTTCAATATAAAATATTTTTGAAGAAAGATTTTAAGATTTAACAAAAATGTATAGTTTAAAAATTAAACATAATATCTATAATTTCATTCAATGACATGTATTTGTATTTAACTGAAAAACCATGCTTATAATGTACAGAAATCGTTTTAATTTTTAAAACTATTTAACGATGACTACTAATTTTGCACAGAAAAAAAATCAAATGGCGAATATGAACACGTTGATTTCGGATGTAACTATTAAAAGTTGTTTATTATGTCCCTAAACAGCCGAAAAAATGACAGTCACGATTTTCAAAAATATAAAACATTAGACACTATTATTATTATCATCATCATCGATGCAATTACCGAACGTAGAAGTTGCCTACTGTACGATGGATGGATGACGAAGTATATGAAGGTGTCGAACGGCATTACCCCGTGAGCGATTGTCTGCCATTTATTCGGCCAGCCGAATCAAAAAACCGTTTGAGGCCAGTTAATCGGACGCGATTATTCATTGTCTATAATAATTGGGAAAAGCAAATAAATGTGATCGGTTTTCGAGACGGACAAAGAGGGAAAAATACCAAGAGTAAAAAAGAGGGAGGTGAAAAAATAAAAAATGATAAATGTATATATATATATAATATATATATTATAATAATGACGAGAGATTCCCATGTACGGATGGCCTATCAATCAGCACATCTAAACCGTAATTAACATCAGGTAGAGCGTGTAATTTTTTCACTATTTTTCTCTCGCACTATATCTAACAACTGTGTTTTGTTTTATATACTTACATCTCCTTTCTTCTTTATTTCTGATCAATCCGGAACAATATTTTAGACGACTTAACTCGGGTGGGCGTAACGTATAGTCGATCAGTCAATATATAAAATAACATTTATTCAGAACAAAAGACCGAGTAATCCTTATTGGCTAAAAGGATTCCTAATAGAATACTATACTATGTGGTAATATACATTATTATATGGTAACCAAAAATCATTTAACAAGTATACACATTACACGTGTATATGGATATTCTAAGTATGCCCATCCCAATTATTTAATTTTTGATTGATTAATAATGATAGATATGCGTCACGATAGAGTTTAAAAAAATTAAATCTGATCAATCTTATTTTTAATAAGAAAATGTTAGATATTTAAAGGTCAAACAAGTTTACAGTCCCGAGACACGCACACGAGTGAGACTATTAATTAAATACGTATTATATTTTATACAATTATCAACAACGAAAAATATTTTTTACGAAACGAAATGTAAACCGCAGTAGATATTTATAACTATATATTAAACAATAAATAAATTACTATCCGTTCTATGTATATATTGGTATTGTTTTAAATATTGTACAGTAGGTATGGGTAATAATTTGTATCAATACTGATCATTATATAGTGTTTTTGTCATAATAATATACGTTTGGATTTAATAAATTTCAGTTTTAAAAGATGTTTTTTCGTTTCACCACTATCATGAGCGATTTATAAAATACGTAGATATACAAAGAAAAACAAGCTTCAACACTTCTTTCCTTTTTTCGTCCCCCTATAATACACAGTCTGCAGGGATACACTAATAGCGTAGTACCTACATAATAATGTAATCACCCACAGTTGTTATAATTATTATATTCAACACCACTACCTAATTAATGCCTGGTCTATAATTGCATATATTTTCATCTTTGACGTAATTTGTATTTTTTAAACGCCACGACCTCGTTTTTAAACCCCCATACAGATTTGGATGTATAGGTATTATCGTTACGGTGTCAGGTCATCTCGGGTTGGACGCCGACCGCGATGGTATTATTATAGACAAGTCGCATATGTCGCGCGATGAGAACTCGCACAGGTCTCGCGTGGACCGGCCGGCGACGACGTTACTTGATAATACGGCGGCAGGTGCGCGGCACTTATAATAATAATATATACCTATAACCTACCGTCATCGCGTCGTCGTGAAGATGACAAATCGGTTGACATGCGATCGAAATCCGTCTCTCACGGCATAAAATATTCTCACCCGGTAGTGGTATTGTCCACCGGCCGCCGCCGTCGCCGCTCTTATTAATTTTGCCGTCTCTTGTGACCAACTCAACAGGTGTGCGTATATATTTGTCATTCATTCATTTCCCTTTTTTTTCTCTCATCGTCTTTTTCGACTATTTGTTTCATTATACGTATCCCATACACACATAGTACACACATACATAATATACTGATTGTGGTCTTTTGTGACCGAGTGTCGTCGACCTCCATGAGAAAGGACACTCTCGCATCAACCGCGGCGACAATGTAGATGTGTGTTTGACGAGATTTGTATTAAGTATACATGTAAACAAAAGATATTCATCCTCCCCCACGAAAGTAAAACTGTATCAATATAGTCCATGTGATAACATCACGAGTTTTTAATTTGCATATTATATTTTTATTCCCAACAAAACATATTGTTTGCTTCATTCCCGCTATTATTAAGTGTCAGGCACCTATAATACGCGTGTTTAATAAAGATTGAAACCATGTAATCAAACTCTGTATAATGAAAAAAACCCTGTTGACATAGGTTTGCTATTTTATAGTTAATTTAACATAAGTAGATAAAATAGGTATAGTGATTTTAAATATTATGTCAAATTTAAAACGATAACTATCCAACGTAAACATTAATAGCCCGATAAGAATAGTTTTTTATTAAAATTAAAATTTACTCTAAAGAAACAAAAAAGGTGTGGTCAAGTGAGTATCATTCAGATGTACAATACTTTTCGAATATGTCATTATAATTGAAGTAGCTAGATTTGAACTCTGTGATAAATCATTGCATAGGAAAAATGACTCTAAGTGGAGATTTTGTGTGAGCTATAATACTTATTCACTTTCCGTTGGACTTTTTTTTAAAAAAATGAAAAAACTAATGAGAAATATATTACATTTTCCAATGTAAGCTTTGAAAAGCAACATTTGTATGAATTTCTAACTGAAAATAAATTGAAAATTTTTAAGATTTCAATGAGTTTTGTTAAAATTTTAAATTTTCTCATCGCTTTAAATAGCTCAAAAAGAATCAATATATTGTGAAAAGATTATACCTACTTAATATGGAAAATGCTAATATGAATATTTGGTCTAAAATGTCAAGTTTCTACGGTTATTTGTTTTTGAATAGTTAACAACTAAAATAATTTATGGTGAATATCCAATATCGTAAACATTCTGAATAAAAAATTAATTTTACTTTTTGATAATATTTTATTTTTTGTTGAAAATAGGAAACTTGTGGAGAATATTCTATTTTTAATGTTAGCTATGAATAGATAATTTTTCATGAATTTCTAACTCAAATGTAATTTATACATTTTTAGGATTTTGACAAATTCCCTCAAAAATCTAGTAAAATTGTATTGTGGATGTATACTTTACTTTCTTATATTATTGACAATTAATGTGGAACCTTGTATTAAATTTTCAAGTTTTTTGATCGAACAAAATATTATTTATCGACAATAATTGAAAAAAAAATCTTAACATTTTTTATATGGCTGTAAATAGCTTCAGATAGATGAACAATTTTGAAAATTTTACCATGTATGGAAAATGGTCATATTAACACATAGTATAAATTCAACATTTTTACAGCTATTAGTTTTTGAATTACACCAAAAAAATAAAATCAATTTTTCTAAAGTTGGTTTTGTGTAAAAATTCCCATTTTTTCTGCATTTATTTTTGTTTTTCCCAACGCTTTCTAAAACTACTGGACAATTTCTATTTTGACTTTCCGAATAAACTAACTAGATTCATTTATTCATATCAGAAAATATGATTTAAAAAACCGGAGCATTATTACTAACCCAAATGTTTATAATTATAACAGACAGAAAAAAACATTACCTATTGTAAAATCAATAGATTCGTTACGCTCAGAAACTATAAATATTTGTTACGTAAGAATGTTTGAGTTCATACCTGTCTAAACTGTTCTTCAAAAGTCCACGATTGTGCTTCACCTTTTCTCGCTAGCAAAGATGATTCGTTTTCCGGTGCATATTCATGACCAAGAGGCGTGTCACCTGATCGACTAGATCCTGGTGGTGATTCTATATTTGCCGGTCGTCTAGAGGGTATTGGCATGACGATCTGATCGGATATTGGCATCCCATTAGGATGACGATAAACCAAATGTTGTATCATAGATGCGGTGTGGCCTCCCATCAGTCCGTGCGGTCCACTTGCCAAACGACGAGCCAACTGATTAAGAGTTTCACGTTCTTCTCTCTGAAATCAAATCATTTTAATTTACATTATATAGGTACTTATACTGCTTGCACAGAAAAAAAGATACAAAAAAAAGTTTATAATCCACAGGAGTTATTCAATTCTGGACTTAAGTAATTTATAAGTTAAAAATAATGTTGTTATTAAACTTGCTAGAAAGTTAAGTTCCTAAATATAGGTATTGTTAGATGAGCCATTTACAATAGAAAACTAATTAATGAAATTATACCTGCATTTCCAGGATATCCGGTTCTTCTTCCGGTGAACAATCGTCGTCCACTCTCCTACGGTCATCATCATCCTCGTCATCAGTACCTTTAGGTGATTGAATCCAATGATATGATTGAGGCTGCACGCTCAAATTTAAGTTTAAGCCAAGTCTTGCGTTATCTGTGGCATCCATCGCCATTTTAATACAATCGATTGGCAAATCGGTACTTAACTAAATAACAGTCAGTATAATATTACTAATACATTTTGGTAAACAAATAATATAGGTAGTAATAAAGTAATATTATTTCATTCACTCGCTATGACATTATAATATGGGAAATTAATAATCTGTTCACCTTAATTTAGAACATATTAATGTGTTCCAATAAATCGTTAGACCCCACATTTTTTTTTCTATAAATTATAGCTATTAGTTATTATAGTAATAATTTCTTTATAATATGTTATACATCTATAGTAGGTATATAATGTCAAAATGGAAAATTAAGAAATTCAATACAAATTCAACGTTTAAGTCTTCTCCGAATCAAATATTTCTTTTATATATTTTGTTCATAAACGTAAGAAATATACAGCGAGTAAAATATATATTAATTACATGACAAATAAAGTCATCAAATATAAGTTTAGAATTATTTAACATACAATTTAATTGTAAGATATTATTGCTATATTAATTTAATGACATAGGTATAATCATAAATCATAATATACATTTTGAAGATCTATTGCATCCATCAGAACTCAGAAGTCTCAGAAAAATTACATATTCCAATAGTGACATGTAAGTAAATTAATAATAAAAAACACTTTTTGTCCCTCAACAGACACAAAAAAAAAAGATGAAGCACGTGTTTCATTAAAACTACATTAGTCCAGTTGGCGCTCAGCCACACGTAATTTGGCCCTACACTGATTTTTACATATAGTAGCACAGCGTCGACTGTCGAGTAAATATAATACGATGCGATTTAGTTTTTAAATGTTACTTAACAGATTAATTAACAATGTAGAGCATGATAAATTCATGAGCAAAACAAAATCCGGTAATTAAATGGTTGAAATAATAATAATAAAATAATAATAGAAATATAGGTACCTGCAATAAATAGAAGTTACCTAATTGACATGAATTCAGGCATGAATTGTTTAGTATGATAAAACAATATAATAGGTTGTATAATGTCATATTTTAAATAGGTACCTACATAATAACAAATACTGTATAGTAATTCTAAGGTTTAATTACTACTTATTAATTATAAATGTTTTATGTTAACATTTAAAATACTATTGCAGTATTGCAATCATGATTACTCCGGAAGTTTTAACTAAAATTATTTAATTACCTTAAACCAAAAAACTTCATGCAAATACATAGTTAGTTTGATTTCTTATCATTATTACAAACACAAAATAATATAATAGTAATTGAATACTTAGAAAATATATTTTATCCGTAGAAATAATATAAGTCACTTAAAATAATAAATTAACTGATATTTTCATTTATAAGAGAAAATGAAACCAAAAGTGTTGTGTTTTATATTGTTTTTAAGTACCTACATAATATCTGACTTAATAATCATTTTTGTTATGACGTGTGATTTTATACGTCTTAATGATTGACTGCGAATTGAATTCTTATAAAATATTATAGAAATTTATAAATAAAACAGGATGGCTGATTGATACCATGAAAACATAACTATAGTTGTGTTAGGTAGGTATTGTACCTAGTAAATATTTCAAACAAACATCAATTATTATTTAACAAATTTGATCGTAAAAAGAAAATCTCCTATAACGTATAAGACAACGGTGTCAAGTGATTTAACATGCATTTAAAGAAATACGTTTGTAGAAGCAATAAATTCATTAGTTACTACCAATGTGGTCGACCGGAAATACGGTGAACGTTATTGTTTGATGTAAAGACACGTGACTCTTATTATTTCTTCATTCGTCCGGGTAGTGATAGTGATATGTGTGACAGGTATTATGCACGGTCGTTGGACGTTATTTTATTAATGATGAGAACGTGCTAGAAGAAATCGCGAAAGTCTATATATACCTACATATTACATATATAAATGTCAAGGGTGTCTACACAACTATAATAAGGATAATATTTTTCAAAGGAGACATGGGATAAACGAAACAACGGCATCACCACACTCGAACATTGTATTAGCTGCAGTATTGAAAAATATATTTGGTCTCAATCGGTGAGTCCAATATCCATTACCCGTTAGTCACATACGTACCTATACAGCAGCCATTCGATCTAGTTGTACAAGTCGTATGATATAGAAACCACCAATAATTTATAGGTACAGAATCGTTCTGGTTGTATCGTGCAATTTTTAAGAACAATTTTGTCAGTGAGTAATGGAATTGAAATTTTATTTTGCGATTATTAAGAGTACTTTAAGTACTTCGGTATCTATCTCATTCGATTTTAAAAGGCAACAATAAATATAACTACTACGATAACCGCCGTTAAAAATCTAACATTTGCAAAATGCACAACGGGTTTTCGATTCCACTCACAGGTATATGAGACAGCGTGCTCTCAAAGTTTGTAACGATAACAACAAGAAACAGACTGTTTAAATGATTAGACATTATGTGTTACAGCCTACTACCTATACAGTAAGTAACACTGAAGTTTTGAGGGTTTTCGTGTGTTCGCCTTTTACTTCCATCCTCGTCGAAGACGCTCGGTCTTCAGTTATACCATCAGAGCAGCAGATGATTCGTTTAAAGCACGCACACTAATGGTATAGGTGTGCTGTCATTATAAGTTCATTAATTACAGTGATAGATTCCCGTTCGCTACAGTTTAAAACAGTTTTTATTTTCGGTCACCGCCGGTTGTTAAATAAATTCCAACTACATCATTAATATCATCGCACGACTACTAACGTCACCCTTTGCACGCTTTTCCGCCATCCCTTGAAGCCAACCCTTACGCGCCCTGCTATCGGCGACCTAAACGGAAAACAAGATTAGTGAACATCCGAATGACGTGTGTTATTTTGTGTTTTTTTCCCCTCTTTTTTTCTCACTCCTCTACGAAAATTTTCGCATTCCGATACAGATGCCCATCAATTTCGACTGTTATTACTATTCCACTGTAATATCGGGTACACAAGTAAACATCGTAGGTCGATGGTCGTTAATCAAATCCTAACAAAGTGACGAAATAAGAGTTTAAGAAAAACTAAAAGTATGTCGTTAAGAAAAAGATTAGTTAGGTATTATTAAAATACGATTTTACAATTTGGACTATGTTATAAAATTATGAACGATATGAAATTATCGATTAGGAGATTAGCAGATTTTAAATTTTGTAGTTTTTTACAATCCTTTATTCTGGTATATATTTGGAATATTATTTAAAATTATATTGGTCATTTTTCATAAAATTTATTTCAATTTACTACTTTATAAGCACTAAGCACTACTTTATAGTTTATTAAGTAAATTTTTGTTATTAATAAAATTAATACACATTACGAATTTCCTTGTTTAGAGAACTATACATTTTACATATAATTTTAACTGTTTTATACATTTTGTATTATAAAATATGTATCATTTAACACATTTTAATATTCAAAATATAACGCCATAACTTATACCTAATTCATAACTTATAAATTATAACTTTTAAATATTATCTTTACATATTTATAAATCCAATCTCGTATAACGTCAATTTCCTACTTATATAAATTTATATAATTTCTACACTATGAATAATTGGTTTTTAATTACTATTTCACATATAATATTGCATAGTCTCTTATAATTTTAACTTCCATTTAACTAAAGTATTTTTACCAATTTATTGATTTTTTTTTTATATTTAATTTAGTTATTATGAGTTTATAGTAGGTACTTTTGTTAACCTATGTTAAAATAATTAATTTAAAAAATAATAAAACTACTTATTAAATATATATATATGTGTAAATGTCTAGACATCCAGTGTACTTGTTGGTTGTTCAATAAGTTTTTTCTAGTGTTTGTAAATATTTTGAGCATCATATTTTGAATAATGACATTTGTATATTATATAGGTATTAATTGGAATATTGTCAGTTATTTAATACCTTAAATATTAAATAACCAATTGAACATATATTTCATAAAGTTTTCCTTGGGTACTTTTATCTCTACTAGCTAGAAATATAATATTTATAATGAACATTTTCCATTTACACCTTCAACAAATATATCACTTAGATAAAATGATGGTGTTGATGTACGTATTTGTTATGATCAAAAGGTGTCATTTATAAAAATGTGGGTAGTTAAATTCAAAATATCGGCATAGTGGGCGTCATATATATTTAATCAAGACCAGAAACGTAGGAATATTTTGATCTAAGATTAGTCATATACGTATGATAATACTTTTTAAATTAAATCTCACCACGCAAAATTATTTTGAATGTCATTAATAAGTAATAATTAATAACTAATTATGTAAAAGAGAAACGGTAGGTGTTGAAAACACAAAAATATTGATGCACAATATACTTATTACAAAATACAAACCAATAAATTGTTATTTTATGATATTTCTTAATAGAATATTATGTACTTACTGAAATATTAAATCTAGCCTGACATTTAATATTATTACGCACGATATTTATACGCAGGTCATTATGACGTATTGTTCTACTGTAGACTATAATATTAATTCATTGTCAAAAACTCAAGAGCGAAGAATAGATAATATAATTGTATATCTACAACATATTACCACTGCTATAGCTAGTCAAATTTTTATCATAATATCAGATTACGTCCAGGGTTTAAATATTTTAAACAATTAAATATTAGCAAACAATATACCTACATAGGCTATAGTATAATATAAGATTGAGTACATATATTATATACTTAGGACGATTACAGTTTATCAAGTGGGTATGTATCAGACATTCCAAAACATAATATCTTTTTTATATGTTCCAACTGTAAAATACATATTTATAAAAAATAAACTATGATAATGTATCCGTTTGCATATATTAAATGATTCGATTAATATAAAAAAACTTATATAGGTATATTGTAGTATACACTTTACCAGTCTTCAACATACTCTGAATAACGCAACACGAATCGCCCGGTTTAGCTGTTTTTCATGCTTGTTTTGTTTTTAAAAGACCTTCAAATGTGATTTATGACCGTTAAAAATCGGTTTATTTATAATAATTTATATAATAAATAATTTAATACTGACCAAATTATCATTCCTATCGGCTTTATCCTAATAGATATTTAGATTTTAGATTTGGTTTTAATTAAATTTAATATAGTTTTCATAAACAAATCAACACTTCAAATTATTATTAAATACATTATTTAATAAACTTATTTTTTTGTGTAATACCTACTATCTGTGATTAATTATTATACTTATATACCTCCTAGGTAGGTGCCTATACTATGAAATAACAGTAAGTAATGCAATAATCATAGTCGGAGTCAAATAAATAAAAAAATATAGTGAGTAAGTACCACCGTTTTAAAGTTGTAAAATGTATTCACTATTTTACTATCACATACGAATTTTTTGTTCTCTGAATCACGCTGTATGAATCCAATCAATTTTATAACATAACTATAATAGATATTATTATAATACATCGCACTTATATTTTAAGTACTCGTATTATAACATGAACATATACAAATATACAATCAAGTTAACCCACTGGTTCTGCGTTCTCTATGTTGAAACGTCAAAAATCATTAATATACTGTGTATATAGGCACCTACAATATGATAATATGTTATTAATTGGTGCGGTAAAACGCGTGCTAGCTATAAGTACAAATGTATAATTCTGAACAACACTTGTGCACGTTTTATGTGATATTCAACTATATGATAAACCTCCGATACGACCGACCACCGACCATCAGTGTTATAATATGGTACCTATACCTATTATATACAGTCACGAGTAAATTATGAGCATGGTTTGAAATCGAAATGTACCATGTGACCACGTTGTGCATATATCTATATAAGAATTTAATATAGGTATAGGCAATAGAGCGTTCGCATAATTGCAATTGTACAGATAAATAATAAATTATATAATATATAATATACCTATATATTATATTATATATAGGTTTGTGCCCGCGTCTACATTATTATTAGTGACTGTATATAGAATATTATAACACGCAGTTCTAATACAATACACATAAAGAGCATCCACAAGTGTTTGCAAAAAATATATCACTAATTGCCCTTGGACCTTTAGTGGGCGGGGAATGGGAGAGAGGTAGAAGCGGTAGAGTGCAGTGTAATATGTACTTGATCCTATTGTGATAATGATAAAAAGTTTGTATTATTTGATTTGATTTTTTTTTTTTATAATTATAGCAATGGAAACGTCACCACATATCATTACAACAGTGATATATGTAGGTAGTTAGGTGTATAATATATATTTTAGTATTATTGTTTCATTTGTGCGCATTCTTGAATCCACGTACATAACATAATATGTATAAATTGTATATTATACAATGGTATACCTATAATGTCCTATATTATAATACTTTAACGTTTGCGGGTTCTGCATATTATAATATAGCCGTCCGTGGTATAGTGTCTGATGTGCATGTGTGTTAGTGCAGTTTTATAATATAGGCTTTGACACACTGTAACTTAGCCCGTGGCACTTCGTTATCCCGAGCAAATTGCCGTGCAAATTTATAGCCTATATATACATTAATACATTATTATATGCGCAATATGTGCATTATATACGACCAGACCAATCATTATGTATAGGTATATACATAAATATAGGGTGATGTAAACACACTCAGGTATAGACATGTGGGTATATATATAATATATTATATGGTGTAGTCCGTCAAGGTGTGAGCTATGTACTGAATTCTATACGGTTGCAGCGGTCAGTTTGATAAACCGACAACATCTGCAGCTATAATATACGCTCACAACGAGACAACAACTGTGCCTACATCTTTTCAATATGCACGCTTATATTACACTATCTTTAATTTGACTGTAATTCATAAATATTAAGAACAATAACCGAAGTATGTAGGTGCCTACAACATTCTAATATTCCATAATTGGTAGATAGTTACGAATCAATTACAGGGTTTGATCAAATTGAGAAAATCAAAACACAAATGACTAATTTACTATTTATACAGGAAGTGTGGAATATATACATATATGAGAGTTTGAAGTGCAAGTTACATAGGTTACGTATCTACCGTGTATTCTATTGGATCGATCAAATTGTATTTATATCTTGTAATACTATAAACAATTTATACGCATAGTTCGTTTCCAAGATACTAACATATTTGATTTTAAACCAAACATATAAAATAACATACAAATATATATAATTGAGTTACCTATATGTTATTAAATAATTCATAATCACCGACGAAGTAAATGACTAGGTATTTAAAAATACTTATACCAAAAAAGTTGTATGTCTGAAAATATATTGTCTAGAATAGTAGAATATGTTCAAATAATAGTTTGGGGTGCATCATTGAATTCGAGTTACAGTTTTAGCTGGAAAAAAGTATTTTATTTTATAAAAAAAAAAATAAAATAAAATAAGAAACAATAATTTTATTCACAAAAGAGGACAGTATCATGTGGGTGTAAGTTGAAAATGGCGGCTCTTTTATTGTGTAGACGTGTACACGAGGTTGATACGCCTTTTTAAATTGCACAGGCCTAATACATACCGTTGATAATTGATTATGATGACGAATGTAAATAACGACTTAGTAATTGGCCACCTACAGCAGTGATTCCGAATATTGTGAATGGCTATAATATAAATGCGATCATAAAATGTCGAATAAAATACCCTTTGTTTGAAATTTATTTCTTAAATTTTAAACCATAATTGAATTACTCTCAACGTGTTATAACTTTTAAGCCATAACAATAGTAATTTGTAACGAAACGTAGGTAATGAAATATTTTGTATATGTAATAGTGGTACATACTATTATGTTAAAAATAAATTATATTTAATTTTAAACTCTGCATATAACAAATAATAATAACGAGCGTAAATTTTGAAAACTTTATAAATAGGTATAGGTACTAAATATGAAATCGCAAATAGTTCTTATTATAGCAGATAACCTATATATATATATATTATAAAATAAAATAATATATATTTCATTTAAATTATTCATTGCATGATTTAATATTATGCTGTCTTATATAAACATTATTTAATTTCGATATTACACTAAAATAAATATGTTATCTAATAGTTACTATTCCATCATCCATTTCTATCACGCCTATACCACGGCACTATTTCTATCAAGCCACAACAGTGTCATCTGTTAGATACCATAGTGGCATCTCGATTTAGCTTTAATTAAAAAGTATAATGTATTATAATACAATAATTACCGGTAAATTGTAAATAATAATATTTTTTAGTGTCTATATAGTAACTAATACGATACGTATATGTTTATCTGCGATTGCGCACAATCTAGTAACAGTCAGCAAGCTATTAATTTGAGTTTTGATATCTATATATATAGGTACTTGCCAGCTATTCGATTATGTAGTTGATACCTTAAAGTGATTGGACGCCATGTGGAGTATAAGATCTACCTACGCACGTCGTCATTAATATATTCATTACACACAATAGGTCAGATCAAAATTTGATTACGGCTTACAAATGCAATTTCTGAATAACTACTTTTCAATAAACGATGAATGATAAATTTTCGAACATATTATATTCTGTATACATCGATTCTTCACACAGCAGTAATCCACCTTTGTGGGTATTTTTGATTTTCGAAGCCATGCTCGCGTATATCATCAACTGTTGAAGAGACATTGAAATACTCTACTAGGTAGACACAGATAATCTAAAACTTAATAATCGGTAATCTCGAACAAATGGCTGGTGTATAACATAGATAACAGTAGATTAACTGAAACACCCATAGAACCTGCGTCGGAACACACGAATCTCGCACAGTCGAAGGTACCACGCGTGACGCACCGACGTCCATTCGAGATGATAATTCACGTCTACTGTATAATAAATAATAATATACAGCTTGAATTTCTAAGTGCTAAAATTACACGTCGACATTGTGTCTTTCTGCCAGTATACTGCGTTTGCACTTGGCACGTTACGGTGAATTTTTGCGAAATTTTAACTTTAGCCACCTTATTATAAAATGATATATATATAAACGTATTCAAACAATATATAGCACACTACATGTATATACATACATATCACTAAATAAGAAGTATATTCTAATATTTATTTTTGTTACACCGTAGAACATATACGCACACACTAACCACTATAAAATATGTACTTCACGTGGTGCATCTTGAACACACAGTGCACAGTTGATATACCTACGTCAAGGGGTAAACTGCGCATACGGGGTAGTTGCCGCAACGGTGTTTTCGCCATCCAGACAAGCATAATAATATACGATCGATGGTATCCACGAATCCGTTGTCACTATAGGCACATCATTTCTTTTTTTTCTATAAAAATATGTAAACCGAGACACATGTGGTCGATTTGAAAAAAAAACCGGTTTCGATAAAATTATGTGTATTTAAAACATTGCGTGGTAATAATGGCTATATAGGTCTCTGGGGATCAGACGGGTTGATGCGAGCAATGTAACCGCGGCTACTGCCGGCAAACGACGGCACGACGATCGGTGTCCGGACTCCGGGTACACCCGCCCACGCACACGGTGCATTTTATTTTTATACAAATATTCTCATTGGTAGACAATATAATTTGCAATAAGTAATAACTGTATAAGACAAAGTCGTCGTATTATATTTATAGGTATATTATACCTACGTATGTGGCGTATAGCACAAAGATCGTAAAAATATTCAAAAACAACCGAAAGAAAGACCTTGAGAAATTACACAATATTTAATAATTAAATAACAGACGAAAATCTTTAGTTGGGCACAAGATGTATGTATTTTCACTGTTGAGTGTTCTAAATATTATCTGTATGCAAAACATAATAATATAATGATATAGGTACAATTTTTGTGGATAATATCCTGATCTATTATGTCCATACTAAACTTATATGACTATTCCATTAACCATTGTTCATTGTCTATTTATCTAACCAAGTTTTAGTATTTTATTGCTTGGCCATTAAAAAAAAAGAAAAAAATGTAAATACATGAAACACTAATAGTTTTATGAGATGGCGTTTATTTCCTTCCTTTTAGATGCAGAATAGTATTGTATTAACAATTTGTTTGTCTATTTCTGTTGAGAAAAAAATAATGTGCGCCTTACACACGTATGTGATAAATAAAAAACGAGGGGGGGTGTAAAATAAAAATAAAATAAAACTCTAGTTCATTAATCGGCGGCCTGTATTAATCGGAACCTATAAAATCGGTCATAAACATTTCTCGAACGACCGTTTTCCACGTAATAAGCCCTTCTATTATTGTATAGACACCCATTAAACCGGACGTTATTAAACGCTTCTGACATTTAACGATTGTTTTAAATATACTTGGCATGCACACAAGATAGTCCAAAAAGCATGAAGTTACTGGTCAAAATGAGATCTTATATTATATGTGCAAACATGAACTAATCAAATATGAGAAATATGAGTTATGGCATCACTACACAAACTTTTCAAAGTTTGTTTTTTATTTTTACTCTTAAAATATAAGGAGTTGTCATTTGTTAATATATTACTATTACAATAGCATTCTTCAGAAAGTTACCTCAGAATAAACAATATGAAAATGAATGTAGAAAAGACTATAAATTATTATGATAATATGGTAAATACCTAGCAATATTTTTTTAATTAACTATGAAATGTATTATTAATAATATTATAATATACTTAATTAAAAATCGAACAGTTTAAAACTATAATAAATATAAAATGCGGATAGTGGTTACATATTATTATGATCATATCTAAATACCTTAATCCCTTCAAATTATATTAACTGCAACATTAACAAAATATTAAAAAATATGGTCAAAGTTTAAAGTTTATCGATATAATATTATAATACAAACAACTCAAAATAGTTATGTCTATAACATTATTATTAATATTTTATGTAGGTACCTACGTAGGTATACATCGCATGTATCTGGGAGTATTATATTATTATTTTACTATTTCTGCACAGTTATATCCAGTACGGACGGCAATTACTTAACAAATAATAATAAAAAAAGAAATCCGTGCAATTTTGACATATACATTTTCTTTCTTCGAAAACGTATTTCCATAATATGCGTGGTTTGTTGTGTAAGTTTTCCCGTACTTGTGTAAAGCTAAAGCACAAAATAATAGCATCGAACCACATTTCCATGCGCTTCTGCTTCCATGTACCTATATATATTCGGTAATAATATACCGTTTACATGGTTACGTGTTCTGTTTTGTTTAACACATTTTTTTTCACGCATCTGTTGATCGTTTCACATGTACGCGCGATGAATATAATAAAAAGAAAACATCAGGACAAGCGCATAAAAACCCTTCTCGACACCGGTTTTATTAATCGGCTCGTATCAATCGGAACGCATAAAATCAGCCATAAACATTTTCTTGGTAACTGTTTTCCTATATATATATAATATATATATATATGCAATATGCACGTACATGATAGAGTATAGTATATAGTAACCCATCTGCAGTTGTTGCATATAACAGACATCCGTATTGAAGTATAAAACCATATAACTCCCGTGTTCCTATTATTTATTTTATATACATCACACATTCACACGATATCTAATATCGATCAGTATACTTACTGCTATGTCTTAATCACCGAAATGGATAATCAAATAAAACTCAATAATTGTTTTTTTTGTTTTCATATGTTATTAAAGGATTGATAAAAGTCAGATTTCATTGACAAACCAATATAACAATGCAAAGATTTAAAAATAAAAAAGGTGGACAAATGGATACTGCTCTGCTGTACAATAGATGTTGAGCATGTCATTGTTAAAAGTAGAAAGACTAATGGGAAATCTTCTATTACATTTTCTAATGTTAGCTACAAAATTAAAAACTTTTATGAATTTCTAACTGAAAAATAATTTGCAAATTTTCAGGATTTTCGATGATTTTTTTCAAAATTTGAACTTTAAATGCATAAATAAAATAATGGTTCCTATGTATCTTTAATATATAAAAAATATCGCCTCATATGGAAAATCCTAATATTAATATTTTATGTACATTTAAAATGTCTATAGATATAATATATATATAAATATATAATTTTAATTTTTGGAGTTACACCAATAAAATAAAATCGATTTTATTAACAATTAGTTTTGTGTAAAAATTACCATTTTTTTCGCTTGTTTTTGTTATCACCGATGCTTTCTAAAACTACTAAGAATTTTTAATTTTGACCTCTTAAAAGTACCAACTAGATTTTTGTTTCTACCAGAAAAAATACTTATGTCGAAAATCAGATTAATTTTACTACCATAAATATTGATGACAGACAGAAAAAAACACATATCATTGTAAACTCAACACATTTATCGCTCCACCCAGAATCTAAAATAATAATTCAAAATTAATTATTCCAAGTTATTGACTATATTATCGCATGACGCGTGTTATATTCTAGGTACATATTATTATATATTTTGAATTAAATTTAACAATTCAATCGATTATTTACAATTGTATATTACATATTGTATTTATACTTGAATATAGGTGTACACAATAAACTATCAAATATGGAAATTATAAACATAGGTACTTGTAGTTACTTATAATTTACAGTAATTAATCTAGGGTAACGTGTGAATGACATAACTCATATTTTTGAAAGTCATTGGAATAATTTTACCATATAATATGATATATTCATATGTGACAGGATGCGTTCTTGATTTATATAAGTATAAGAAAAGAAACGTCCACGCAGAATATTAGACCTTAGATGAGTGAAAAACTTATAATAAGAAGAAAGTACCTCTGTATAGGTACTCTATATTTTAAATATGAATTTGAGTGTCAATAGAATGTTTACTAAAAAGACTTTTTAAAAATCGTCATTACTTTGGTAATATTATGATAATCAAAGATGTGATTATTATACACGTCAGATAATCATCTGTCATAGTGCCATGACAATAAATAAACAGCTAACAGGTCATACTATTTAACTATAAAACCGGTGATTTCCAACCTGTTCGTTAAGTGGCAGGCATAGACTCCGCAGGGAGGAAGGTGGCGTTTAGAATTTCTTTCTTTCATTTTTATTTATAAAGTTTTCCTGAAAAAGTCATCTAACTTTTCGATTATAATAGTAATTTAGTACTCCGACAAATTGTTTCCTTTTTGTGAGATAAGAGTAGATAATAATTAAGTAATAAGAGGACCACGAAGATCTTTATTAAAGCATCATGCCTATTATACGACCAATATGGCTTTAGTAAAATCAGTATAAAATACATAATATAAGAAATTATAATATTAATTTGTAATATGATAACAAAAA
The DNA here is from genome assembly GCA_027563435.1 of Nasonovia ribisnigri. Lineage (NCBI taxonomy): Eukaryota > Metazoa > Arthropoda > Insecta > Hemiptera > Aphididae > Nasonovia > Nasonovia ribisnigri. Next base: position 195,979 of record JANEHU010001510.1, read on the forward strand.
AATAATGATTTACATTGGTGTCTTATTGCCATAGGTAGGTTACTTAGATAGTTAGATAAGCGTTTACTGTTTGTTATTTAAGGAATTTTGACAATCTGACCAGTAATTTACCTTTTTTACAAGTAAATATATTGTGAATGTATGAAATATAAAGTACTCATTATTTTACTTTTGAACAATATAGTAAAAGTTAAAATATATTAAAATATATAGGTAGTATTATACTGTATAATGTTTGTTTACAATGCCAGTAATATTTTAACAAGCATTTTGAAGTTTGCATTCATGTTACCTTCAATTATCATTATAGTATACCCAAATAGTTTTAAAAGTTACAGCTTCTTTTTTTTCAATGTATTTTTAAGAAATCAGCCAATTTTTAATAACATAATATCAAAATCTCTTTTACTAGAATTTTTATTGTATAGATACATTCGTTATACATTTTATTTAACGTCTAATAATAATATAATATGAGCAGCTCAAATCTCGTAAAATCTTAATAGATGGCCTGATGCCAAATTTCACGGCTCATTAACAATGAGTTATTTTTTTTTATACGGGTTTGTTTGGGTTCAATTTTACAATTATTTAATCGTATCAGAATTATATTAAAGCACATGAAAAAAACTGTATGCAAATCTTGTTTACGGATTCTGAGGACGGAAACAGTTGGCTTATGTCTTATTACACACACCCTCTTTAATAATCTCTTCCGTCCACTTCTAGATATATAGTTCGCGATCCCCTAGAACTTAAGAATCAAATGTAACTAAAAATAAGAAGGAATTTTTGAGTACCCTTGACATTTGATATTATAACATATTCAAAGTAGGACGTATATATAGGTAATATGCAACTGCAAAATTCGATTGAATACATTAACGTACTATAAAAATACTAATTATAATTATAATTTTGGTAGGTATTGAATACATTTTAATATCAAACTATTTTTATTTTAGATTAGTGCACGTTAACTAAAACCTACGAATATTTGATTATTTTTTACTCGACATTTCTTTTAAAGTCTGACGAGTTAAAATAAAAAACCTATAAACATCACCTGCCACTCAAAACGTTACTTTTCACTGCTTCTATTTTTTTCTTAAGGGGAAATTACTATTTTTAGTTTTTTTCAGTTAGTGTAAATAGTCTCAATGTGCATATGAATAATTTGTTTTTATGATTTTTTTTAAAAAATATCAAAATCTTCATATTTCGCATATTTCTTCAAGTTGATTGAAAAAACGATTCAGATATTCGTAATTCACTCTAAAATAAAATCAGAAATCAGAAATTCATTATTATTTAGTTCTAGGATTTAAATGAAATATAAAACAGTATAATGTGCATTTAGTATTATTGAAATATCATAAATATGTTTGAAAAATATAATATAATCATTAACATACAATTAAATTACCAATAATTTCCAAATTATTATCAAGTTCAAGTGGAGGATTTCCTCAGAATTAGTGAAAATAAATCAAATGAGAAAACTTAAGTTACTTATTATGTAAGCTTTATACCTTTTCTAGTTTTACTCTCAAATAGGTATCCATAACATTTAAATTATTTTCATTTGAATATACTTCAAGATATATATTTTTTGTTATGGTTAAAATTTAAAAATCAATATTAAATAGTAGGAAATAGATATTTTTTATGAAGATGAGGTGATTCGTGTACATTAGATATTTATAAGCAAAATTAGTGAAAGAACGCTGCAAATAAACCATACCATTGGATACAAATTTAGTGGTAATGTTTGCCTAACAATAATAAACCATGAACCAACTTTAAAACTGTTATCAAAATATCTTAAAAATAAATAGTATATAGAATTATCAACATTAAATTTGAGATAGAAATAAAGGCAATCATTTTTATCATCGTTATGATCACTAAACATATTTTAGTTTATGCTATTGATTAATACATTTTTTGTATAAAGTTATTTATAATTATTAATAAGTTTTATTGATCATGGAAAATTATTCCTAAAAAATAAAATAACAAATATACAAATTTATATTTAAAAATATATTATCCAATCATAATATGTTGTACTATTGCATATTTGTCGATCAAAATTTAGAATACATATATAAGAAACAGATGACACATCTTGCACATTTACTATAAAAATTCATCCAGTATTGAAAACCTTACACCACATGTAGCTATAGTATATCGTATAAAATGTGCACGTATATAATATTATATTATATGCCAGCAATCTAACAGTTTTGTGCACGGGGTAGGCACGTCCGGGAGCATGTTGTATACATCTGGTCACCATTTAAGTACGTTCTACCAAAGGGATGAAAAATAGAAAATAAGAAGGGGATAAAAGAAAGAATACTGTAATATTCTCAAGAAACAGTGTGGCAAGGGTTTTAAGCGGTGGCTGTACGTGATTATTATGAATAAATTCCTTAGGCGTTATACAATATTTTTATTATTATATATTATTATGTTTTGAACAGTTGGAACTCCATATAGGCAACCATACGGGTTTCATTGTTATAAACCTAATAGTTAAAAGTGTACGAAAATTATTCAAAACTCGATACTGTAAACAAGTGAACTAGTGCAAGTTTTAATAGATACCTACCATTGAGTCGTTAATTTTATTTGTATAGCACAATTAAATTGTATAGGTAATACTATATAACGTATATAATGTACAATTGCTGTCTCACAACTATTTAATTATTATTATATTTCAACATGTTAACGAATTAATGAAAAACCTCAATCCTAATTTGTCTAAACATAATCTAATAGGTAATTATAATATAGGAGTTTAAAAGTTGAGTTATTCACATTTTATTTTGTTTAAAACAATAGACGAATCAATGTTATACTCAAGGCTGTCTCTCGTATATTTGGAATAAAATTAATGATTATAAATTATCAATAATTTTTAAAAATGCATTTGTAAACATTTTTTCTACTAATTATAATAGTAATATACTAATATAATCTGTAACCAATGGCATTATGACAACCATTTAAATAAACATAACAATATTCAATTTTCATGAGCTAAAACTAAATGCATGTATGAGAAACATCTAGGGGTTACAAAATAAGCTATAAACACCCTCAGAGTCTTACTACATAAGGAATCTATATTGATATTGCTTTTATTGAAAACAGTTCATTAATTTTTGAGTCTATATAATCCATAGGAGATAAATAAATAAATAATATTTTTATGTAAATATTATAGATTACATAGATATATCATAATATATTCATATACATAAAACTGATGATCATATTATATTCACTTTATTAGTATATATTACTAAAATATGATGTGAATACTTATTTCGAAATCATTCCATTAGGAAATCAAAAAACTTTTCAAGTAATTATTTCTTATAGTAAAATGTTTTATATTGTTATATACCTTAAGTGCAATAAACAACACAATTTTGTGTAAAATCACTTAGGCCATTGTATACATTTTGTAAATAAAATCAAAGTTTCTTGTATGTTGTATACTAACGTTTTTAAAAATCTGATTATGCCTCGAAACTGGGGGGTTAATAGTAAATACGCCATGACTCATTATCATATATAATTACAACATTATGTTACCCCATATTATGCAGCTTGATTAACAAGTCAAACACATAATGCAGGAATCGGCACTTGTTTAAGAAGGCGGTCGGGTGGTCTGTTATTATTATTAATTTTTCCTCCCAAAAAAATGAATTGAAAACGTACACCTATATAATAATATAACTATGTATGTATATACACATATTATATAGTTCCATTATAATGACGATTGTCCGGGTCTTTTATAGTCCAATATACGCACGCATACTATTACAAAGGACAATAATATAATGAATAAGTCACATACATATCATTTAAAAAACACAACATCCTCCGAACAATAATGATAATATAAAACAGAAAAAAACATAGTTTTACCATAGAAGACGGAACGGAAACGTATACACATGTTAATGTATATTTATATAATGTCAAAACACTTCAATTATCGTTTATGCGTTGGCCGCGGGGGAGGAGGGCGGTCGTATACGTTATTTAAATTGACAGTCTACTTAATTCTAAGTGGTCAATTGTAAGAGACAAGGTTGATAATTTATTGTGTATTTCTGTTACGATTCTAATAATTTCAGAGGTGGGTGCATTTAAATACAAATAATATTCGTGCAGTTACGCACGATATTGTTGGAAAATTAAATGTACCCATAAATAATTAATATTGACTTCATATTTAGAGCGTACAAAACCGCCAGAAGTATAAAATCTTATCAATTCTGAAACCAGAACAAAAATGTGCTTATATTTAATTTAATTGCCTCTAAGTAGTATTATTATACAACTGTTTATAATTTTATTGTGAACATACTAAGAGTAAAATGAAATTATTAAATATTTTTACAATAATTAGCTTTTGTAAATTATTATAACAATTTTGAATTTATAAAACACAACATTTAGTGTAAATGACTTTTAATTGTTTAGCTATTTCAAAATATTGTATTTATAATCAATAAACGATTATGTTTGATAACTTACTCGTTTGTTAACATCTTCAGTCTTTTTAAATACTATAGGTATTAGTTTCATAATCGAATGATATGATGACAATTTAATGACCATAACTTATAATATTTCGTACGTAATTTGTAAATAGGTACATTATATATACCCCCAAATACTATATTTATATGAATTTTATGTTACGTAGTACCTATAATGTAACAATTCAATTGTAAATTATACAGTTTTATAACATCTATGTCCTAGTATACAAATAACTCTTTCATTGTTATCATGTCTTAATATTGAACTAGGTAGGTAACTATGTAATATATATTTTTGTATTGTGACTTGTGGTTTTGTTTTTTGTCCTTGAGGAAAAAAAACCTACCCTTATAAAAATATCTGATCGGCCCCTTTGAACAGTGATGATGGCTTCAGTGACTAAATTCTCTACAACCCTGACTAAATAAATGTTTGTATTGTACAGAAAGGATTCACCCCCAAAATATGTTCGACTCAATACACATAAATTTCTTTAACATAATACAAGACACAAGTCTATATCAGTAAGTACCAAGGACATTTTTTAGCGTCAAGCATTGTACCAAAATTCTCTATATAGTTAAAATATCATCACATACAAATACGTTTAATACCATTAATATAATTAATAGTATTTGTATCTATATACATTTTAAACTTATGAAACTATTAATTCCTGAAAATCATACTATACGTCTATACTTGAAAATGTATTAATTTTTCCATTTAATTTTATTAATTTTGTTTTTGTGGCCTATGATTTGATAATCAGAACATTTAATATTTTAATTATATAATTACTATATACCTAATATAATTATATTTTATATTTTCCTAATAATTATTGTAAATTTGTTGTCATAATGTGTCTATTAATGTCTTATTTAATAATTATTTTCTTATAGGTACCAATCGTTTTAAATAGAAGTAAAACATTAACAATGTTTAATAATTTTTACGTAATACAGTTTTAAAAACTTAATTTATTTAGTCACGTAGTGCTAATATTATTCTTTGTATTTTAAAATAAGCAACTGAAAGATTTAAAAACGTTAAACTATATACATATATATATATATTTAAATGATGCATGATGTGTAAATGTCTATTAAATATTAGGTTGACACTTGTTTTACATTTAAATTGCTTTTCAAATATTTTGTTATATGAAATATGAAAAATACAGGTTATTAACAGGTAATATATTATTTATAATTATAGAATTAGTACATATTTTGCATCATAAATAAAGATATCGATCGACTTCATTGAACTTTTAAGTTACGTAATAATTGATTAATAATTATTTAATGGTTTTTTAATTATAATTTACATAATGATCTTAAATAATACCTACAACTAATGTCAAATAATTATTTTAATTAATGGTGATAATTGTTTTAAATGCCTATTAGTTTATGTTATGTCTATTTACTGAATTTATAAACTACATACAATAATATAACTTGCTGTAAAATTATACGAACCAGATTATAGATATATGTAATATTAAAGAATAATTATTATTATCTAGGCTTTCTAAGTAAGAACCAAATCATAGAATTATAAGCAATGATTGATGTTGGAGTTAAAATAATTACTACTTGCTTAGCGCTAAAGTTATAACTTTATCAAAAATAATAAGTGTATCGTTGTTTAAAGAATTTTATTCGGAAGTTTTTTAAATTCTTTGGATACAAATCATTAATCGAGTGATTTGAAAATATTATGAATTTATCAGTATTCAATATTATAATATTTAACACAAAATACACCAACTATCTGGACAAAGTCAATCAGACATACGTTCATATTATGACATTTTGAGTAGGCACCTATATAATGATATACCTACCTATAGGTATTCTATGTTTGTTAAGTGTATGTTATTAAATTCGTTATAACTGTTAATTATTATGTTGTGTTTTTATATTTATTTAATTTTAATGCACAACACATGTATAGTTTTAAAAAAAAAGTATGGAGATCAAGATTTACTTAGGTGTTACATATACCTAATATGTCTAACTGAGCTATTACGATATCCAAATTATTTTTTGCGACTATAATTATTGTACAAACTATAGCTACCTATGTCGTTAAATCTACATTACTATAGTTGCTAAGTGACAAATCACAAGGTCATGATACCATATTATTATGTATTAAACTAGTTTAATTATTTGTTTACAACACAATTAGTTCGAAGCTAAATAACAAAATCAATTTAATATCGATGAAATCTACTTTTATAGTTTTATTCGTCGTTGTTGTGAGTAGCATTGCCTAATATAATAAATGGCCAGGTAAATAGTAGATAGTTGAAATAATAAATGTATACTTAGCTACACCTATTATAATATTAATTTAGATAACATTTTCTTTAGATGAGCTAATAAAAATGACAAGACGTATTAAAATAATTAAGCAAAAATTGGATAGGTATCTTGAAACAATGGGCTATTTCGTCAATTAAAACATGCAAAGCACACATAAATAACTATTGTGACGAAACAAGTAAATATTTAAACCATATTTACGTTAGTTTAATTTCAATTAATTTCATATTAGTTTGGTTTCAATTTTCATTTATATTTTCATAAAGCTTTGGCAAGTGAACTTTCAACGTATCTAAGTACCTATAAACAAAATGGATGCGATCAAATCGATAAATATGTTTACTTACTGTATTAGTTTTATTAATTTAATATTAATAATGTTAGTATTTTATATTTGTATACGTTGTAAATAAAATGATGAGTAAAAAAAAAAAAAAAGGTATTTCATATTCATATTATGTATCCTAAATATTATTTGTTTGAATACAAAGCTCACTATATATAAGACCTCCCGGCAGAAATTTGGTGCAAATGTATATTAATAGTTAAATAAAATAAATATACACTATTTCATATCGCTATTTGTATTTTAAGTTAATTTGTTAAATTGAGATATAAAATATTTAAACTATATTAAGTTAATAGATTGAAGTCTTAAAATGAAATCCATTTATCTACATATGACTTAATTAAACTCTGTCTTACTATATAAAAATGGATATACATTTATTATGAAGTTATTACTAAGTTATCTCTCTCTCTATATATATATATATATATAGGTTATAATTTAAATCTTCACAGTTTAGAGAACATACCTTATATTATCGAAAACAATAATAAAAAATATTCTGAACTGTATATTAATATTTTGAACAAAATGTACACTATACATTTTTATGTACCTAATTTAATATATTATTTATACTAAGCATTCTTAGTCAAAATTAACTTTATTTTTGTATTAATTTGGTAGCAACTAAAATAGTACACCGCTGCAGTGCCTATATGCATATGCTATTATATTATTGTTGGATTACCTATATGACTACGTAACTGTATATTATAATAGTATCTATATGTTTTATTAAGTATATAACACACATTTATATATACATAGTTTACCTAGTACCTATCTTTCCTCCCTACCTATAAGGATTTAATAATGCAACAATAAAACTACGTAGGTACGTACACTTAAAAATGTCAAACCCTTTTGATACACACCCATATGATCCGAACACGTATTAATGTGTGTGTATGCTTATACAACCCTTTATTAACCTAAGAATTATTATTTTATAACATATAACAATTGTCGGCCGGGAGAAAGGAGACGTTTTTAAAACGGTTTGTGTGGGTATAGGTAGTTGGTAGAAGATTCATACCTACTATATTACTACACTAACAGAAAACCTCTACCAACCTATACCTATCTATAAAGTATAAACGTAGCATTATCTCATTGTGAGTGTTAATACCTAAACTCTTGTATAGAACAAAATAAAACATTTATAGAATAGGTACCTACACCATTTATAGACGACATGCGTATTGAAATTTGAAGGTATATTATAACAAAAAAAAAACTGTATGGCAAAGCTTAGTAATTTATAATAATTATATTGAAATAAGTGTTAATAGATAAATTCGTAATTTTAAATATTAAAAATAAATAGTTATAAACTGATGTCTAAAGATATAGAGTACCTATAACTAAGATAGGTTACGAATAGATTTTCGATAATTAGAACGTCAATATTCGATAATCATGATTACCTATATATAGGGAGGTATCAGTTTATTACCGAGCTATTACCTAGCTATATTGTCTAGGTTTTATATTTATTATTTTATTAACAATACGATTTCTATAATATTATTGACTGTTATACACTTAACATATACATTTACTATTTATATACACTAAACCACGTAGGTACCTGGTACTGGGCTACTTGTAAATTTTGTTTTAATAATATATAATAATATGTATATCAAAAATTTAGTTTTTATATATTTATTATTAATGATTATTAATTATTTATGGTAATATTATCTATAATAGGCAAAACTATAAGTAGGTGGGAAACAAGGTGCGCGTATTTTTTTCAAAATGTATTGTATATGGCGCTCTCTAGGACACCAAGCCACCAGACTTATGTAACAACTAATTTTATTGGACAAATTCGGATTTCAAAATAATTATGGGTACTTACCCAGGGGTGGACTGAGAATAAAAATCGACCCCGGGGAAACAGAATATTTGACCCAATTTTGGGCTACTAATGAAATATTTACCTATAAATTATCGGCCCAAATGTATTCAAGCAGCCCAAATTTTAGCCAGGCCAAGGCGAATATTACCCACCCGCCACCCTAGCCAGTCCACCCTGTATTACCTATTGCATAGGCATAAATGATAAATGTGTATAATAGAGTAATCATATATTGACATAACGTATTGCACGACTACTTCGTTATTTTATGGATGCATATAAAAAAATCAGCCATACGAGTATATATTATACATTTGTTGGAAGTAGATATAGATAAATAAGCTTACCAAGTCGTGCGCAGCCGTTTCGCCAGTGGCTACACGAACCGGATTCTGCTTGATGCGGCCAATTTTGAACGAATAATGTCTACCCTTGTCCGGTAAAAAGCTTGAAAACTCTGTGCAAAGCAAAAGTATAGGTAAAAACCAAAACGCACTCACAATTTAGTAAAACGTCTACACGAAATGTCGCTGTAAATTTTTGGTGACTTAGGAGCGTCGAGCGTATATATATATTATAGGTATAACAATATAATAATCGAACTCCAATAGTACCTGTTGATATTGTTATTACACGGAATAAAAACGTATTAAATTTTTTTTTTATTCAGAAACTGTCACAAACACACAAATAGCAGTGTCTTTCGTAGTACTTATATATCGATACAGATGATAATATAATATATCATAGCAGGTATAAATGAGAACGCACACGATAATCGGTTGCGGAGAGCAGGCACGGTGTACACCGGTTACGGAACGCGGCGATGCGTCTGTGCACTGTTGCGACTGTTGCGAGCGTATTGCGACCGGCTTGCTCGGCAGCAGCGGCAGCGGCGACGAAAGGGGGCCAAACCCGACGGTGGCCAATGGCGTGGACACCGGTGCTACGGCCACGCCTCCCCCCTCCCCGTCGAACACATAGCAATATTATGTGAGTTCGGTAGTTGTGTATTATATCCCTACGTCCAAGTATTTGGTATATTATACACATATAATATATAATGTACCTAAAAATATTACATATTATACCTATATTATATGTATTATAATATGTACATATAGAGTGTATACCATTTATACCAGCTCTACCTGTGTTGGCGATTACAATGAGTATAAAATAATATATAATTTTTTGTTATGGAAAGAATGAAATGTGAAAACGGGGAAACTCGTCGCTCTGCTGTTGGTATAGGTTTTTCGTGTAGTGATAACTTCATCAATGAGTATATAGGTTAGGCTATAGGCTATAGGTACCTATAGATCACTGTACATTTTAATGGATGTGTATTAAATTTGAATTCAATGATGAATCATTGTATGTTTAAACGAAAAACGATTCTGAGCTGATGGTTTGTGGCTGCTATATACTATGTAATATATTGGAAATGTATTTTCATTTATTTATTTTTCTACACTATATAGTATTACCACTATTACGGTAGGCTGACAATTTTTTTCAACAACAACTCATACAATAAAATATATAATATTACTTTTTTATTTTTTTACCCTCGTCAACATGGGTCATTTGGAACGCCGCGTGTTTTTATGTGGGCAAGGATTCGTCGCAACAAACACGGGTAGGGTCACCCATCCGGGAACCTGCGACGCCGTAAAATATGATTGTCAACCACCGTGCCACACCAGGTCTCATATTAACTATTGGTTCCAATTAGGTATAGGTACTTACAAAATACTGCATAGAATTTTTTACTCTTATTGACTCATCCAAAGTACCAATAATATATATATTTGGTACCAGACACCCCCGCCTTCATCAAAGTTGAGCAATGAACATTAATACTTTATACCATTGTTTCTGCTCCAAAAATTACGAACATTTTCCAAGTTAGGTTATACCTATATATATAGGTCCATTCAGTAGCGTAGTCAAGATTATGAAATGGGGTAGAGGGGGGGGGGGGGTGTAAGTTTAAATTAAACTAAGTTTTTTTCAATTTTCTTAAAATATAAATAATACATTTATTAGGGGAAATTCTAACTGTTTTCTAACTTTAATCTTAGAATTCGTATAACTCTAAATGTACTCTCGTAACATTCAATTTTCAAATATTGAATGGATATTTTTGTTTTAAAATATATATTATGTACCATAATAATTAATAACATTGCGAAGTTAATCATAATTGCGTATCAATAAGCCAATAGCAGTACGATATTAACAACTTAAGTGTACAGTTTACCATATAATCGATTTTTATCACATAAGAAATGGTGCTTTCGTTAAATTTTTAACTACAAAATAATAAATTTGCACATTTTAGAGATTTTGATGAACTTTGAACTTTAAATGCTTATATTTAACAAAAACTTGTGCCTATATGTATTTTTATTATTTTAAAACTTAAAAATCTTAAATTATATTCATTATCTATATAATATAATATTATTATTATTATGCATTAGTACATTATTATGTATAATAATTAATAATTATGACTATATACAATTTAATTGAATTAATTTATTTTTAATTGCTTCTATCTATTATTACATATGATTTATGACAATCATTGAATATTCAATCAACAATTATTTTTATACCTTTCGATTGTTCAACATGTTGATGCGTATATGATGGACGATAATTTGGTGCAGATAAACAGACAATGCGCAAACGATAATCGGCCGCTAATTATGCGCAAACTAGATGTATGATATTTTGGCACAGGTAAACAGACGATTTTACATCGAATGATGATTTACGGCCACAGGTATACCTATTAATGCATTCCACTGATATAACCTACATTATACCTCTATGCTTCTAGTTTTTAAGGATTATTATTATATTTTAATGATAATACATATTTTATTTCTGTTTAGTTGTTGAGACGTATTAAATTTTTAAGAAATACATTTAATAAATGCATATTTAATTATAATGCATTTTAACCGTGCCGCTTACCACTACAATTTACTCAAAGTAATTGCCATTGCTGAAGCTTTTGGAAAGCAAGATCCATCTAAGTAGATCGAAAATACCGGGTGAATCCAAAAAATTCAGATAGCGAATAAGAATCAAACAAATTTAATATATTTTATGAAAATATAAAGTGTTATTCTAAAAAAAATGTTAAGTATTATGAAATGACAATCAGTTCTTTTGACAAGCTATAGGAAAAAAAAACGTCCTTTTATAAAAAAAACAAAACACTGCAGCATTTCTTGAAACCATAAGTCCAGAAGAACGACTCACCATTACATTGAGGTAATTTAAAGTAGATTCAAGCAATATTAATTTAAAAAAATTTAACTAAACAAATTTATTAAACTATAAAATTAAAAATATTATGTGTGTTGTTTGTGGGAGAGTGAGTTCTTACATAATTCAACAAGGTTATCTCAGATAAAATTATATTTAAATATTCTAATATTATGTATTGATAACTTACTTGAAATGTAAATATAAAAAAAAAACATTTTTACATTTTAAAATTTAAAAATATTCATTCTTCTTTGAAATATTTAGCTATACAAAAAGTTTGTATAGGTACCTTGGTACCTATATATGAAAGCAAGAACAAAAAACAAAAATAAAATTACATATTATATTATGACTTATGAGTATAAGTCAATCAGCTTTTGAAATGTACTTAATAGTTTACGGAAAATATTGGTCGTTATTAGATTGTTCAATAAGACTTTTAGTTTGTGGTGGTCCTGCAGTGTATGAGGAGTTTTGAGTGGTTAAATGGCGATATTTACATACAGCAATAAAATATGTAGAACCGGATTATGCCGATATAATAATGTTTAAAGTTTGTTGTATAGTGTATACTTCACAATTAACAGGAAAATGAATAATTGATCAATTATATATCGGAAGATTACAAAAAAAAGTAATTTTTAATGTCTCATTGTAAAATGAAAATAAAATAACATATAGGTACTTCCTAAGTTTTGAAGATCTAGTATATGAAAACGATTAAGAAAAAAAAACTTGAAAGAAAAAAAAATAAATATGTTATTATTTTTGTATTTTAAAGAACTAAATTAGCCACTTACCCCACCTGACTTTATTATGTTCTAAAAATGAATGTGGGGGTATGTAATATTTCCTTCTAATATCAATAATTATTAATTGTACATAATAAAATATAGTAAATACCGACCTACCTATAAAATACATTTAGAATATCTCATGTTTATTTTCTCAGAATCAGAATTCATTATTATTGAAATTATTGATGTTACATACTCAGTGTTTAAAGTTAAATCTGTAAATATTTTGTATCTACGATTAAATAAATTATTAATACAAAGGAATCTGTATAAGCATATAGAGCGTGAAATTGTTTGTTATTACATATAATATATATAACATGAATGTGTAGTGTCCTCTTAAACAGTTGTAAGTACCTACGCCAACTGCAAAAGTACCTACTTAATACCTACTGTGTGTTTTTTCAATGATACTAAAAAATACTTATTTGAACATACATTTCCTTGGGATGAAAAATAGTAAAAATACTACCCTGAGGGGGGGGTCCTTCCCCCCAATCCCCCCCATAAATACACCACCTGTATACGGGTGGGACACTTTTCGGCCAAAATGAACCTTTCTCTTTTCGGCCATTCTTAAAATGTTCGTTTTCGGCCAGTACAATATTTTGGTCACCAATGAAAAATATTCTTCACGTTTTTTTTTCTGTTATACTATACCAATTTATATAGTAATCATACAATACAATTTAAAATTTATTTTAAAATCACATATTAAGTTTAAAAAAAAAATCAAAAATGCTAAGTTACATTATACTATACTATTAATTTACACACAAAAAAAATAAAACTATAGGAACATTTAATTAAACTATGTCACATGCACACATAATATTATTTTTAATTAAGTGATTACTGATTATATTATGGGGTATCCAACATCTACCTATACCTACGTCGAGTCTATATACGCTGACGGTCGATAAAAGTAATAACTACCTAGTACCTATCAATTATCTAGGTGTATAGAATATCTTTCATCATTATTTTCATTATATTAGCGATTTTATTTTATCGATTGATGATAAGCATAACTCATAAGTGTTTAGTGTGTGTGAACGTGCCTATACTACGGTCTGCGGCGCAGAGTATTCGTATAATCGTAAATAGTCCCGTGTGTACTTAAATTTGTTTATTTTTTTTTTTTATACATTAAGAAGGCAAAATGTATTGAAAGTAATCGCGGTAAACGTATGTTAGTGTTTGAAAATTATAAATGTTAGTTTGCAAATACAAAACTCGATGGAACAACGTGATGGAAATGTGTAGTTCGATCACGTAGTGTTAAGTTATATACACTAATCAAAATGACGAGAATATAAAAATTTGCATAATTTGCATGGTAATGAATATGATCACATAATGGTTTATGATCATAATCATAATCCACATGACACAAACAGTTTTAATACAAGTTGTAAATGGAAGGCCGGAGAAGACATATTTATTCGACCAAAAAAAAAAATTGTTTTCAAAGAAATTCAAAAGAATAATTGTTCTAAATTTAACGAAACAGACATAAAATGCAGTTTACGGAAAAATGTATAAGATTATGGTCGGAAAACGCTCCACGTAAATCTCACTCCTACTTAAAAGGTACACGAAGCTTTGGAAAATGTTGACATAAAAACTATATGAGGAGTGAGTAATTTTTAATATTAAATGATTAAAAAAAAATGTAATTATATTTTCATGTCAAACAAATTTAACATTTATAAAAGAAGTTGATACCATTTATATGGATGGAACTTTTAAATAGGTACTGTCTTCGACTTTTCTTATAAAAATGTTCACTGTCCATAGATAGAAGAATGGCTATTATATTCCTCTTATTTTTTGTTTACTGTCAGACAAATCAATTGAAACATACATATATACGCTTCACTGCATTGTTAATAATTGTAGTTTATAATTTTTTCCAAAATATGTGACAGTTGATTTTGAGATATCAATATACATACAGCTATCGTAGAAATATGGTCAGACTAAAAAATTATCGACTATAGATTTCATCTAACCCAATCTTGGTTTCGTCAAGTGTCCATACCTAGCTTAGGATTGTTTAGTGAATATAAAAACGATTTTTCAGATATCAGAAATTGGATGAAATATACTTATGGACTGTTATTTTTGAAACTTAGGAGATGTTGAAGATTGTTTTGTTAAATATTTAATGTCAATATGCCCTGAGGATGATAAATTAAAATCATACTGTGATTATTTATCGGACACTAAGTATATTAGGGAGGAAAGCGTACTTCCTCCTACTATTTGGGTATCAGGCTCTTCTGATTTAACTAGAACAACAAATGCATGCAGGTCTTACCATTCATATTTTAGCCAATGTCTTTACAAAGACTCCACTCCAATTATGTTTTGGTTGAATATAATAAATTAAGTTCAAACAGAATTATATTATATTATTATGTAAGAATACGAAGTGCTGATATTCCAAAATTCCCAAAAGATAGAAAAGCTCGGAGTCGTCAGGATAAAAACCATCATACAGACATAACAAAATATGATAGAAGAGAGATTACAAGAATGGAATTCATAAAACGCATGTACTATATTTATAATATAATTTAAATATCCCTATACATTTATTTGTTTATGTAAATTGATAATAATATAATGTAAATTGTATTTTTACTTTTTTATATAATATTTTATATTACTTAATAGGAGATTTTAAAATAAATTGTAAATTGTAAATTATGAAAATTGTGACTATATTTTTACGTTTTTACTAAATAATATTATATGATTATTATATAAATAAATAATTGGTATAGTTTAACAGAAAAAAACAGTGAAGAATACTTTTACAAACTAAAATAGTGTAGGTACTGGTCAAAAACAAAAATTCCAGAATTTCCGAAAAGAGAAAGGTTCACTTTGGTTAAAAACAGTTCCGCTCCTGTATACACTACATAGGAAATTACATGGACGTGCGCAGACTGTAATCGCAAATGCAGCATACCTACAAAATGAAGCAGCAAAAGTTTTTACATTAACCCTAATTAATTTTGAAAATTATGAATTGCATTATACACTAAATACACTGCATGCAGGCTGTATTAACACAGTGGCTATAATAATAGGTATCATTCGTAATTTAAACTAGGTAGGTACCCACAACCCACTTATTTGTTGTAAGCTAGATATAATTATTTGAAAAAATTAAAAATTGATTCAGATCAGTTTTATATTGAATAGGTAATGAATTTTTCCGTCCAGTCGACCTGCAGCTGCCCATTGACACGAGTATCCGGTGACTGTGTGAATTTGCACCACCGCAGTTTACGGCCCAATTCAATCAGCCCAAAAAATGACGCAGATGCACATGTAACTTCTGTTGCACGCCTATGCACAGGTATACTATGTGTATGGTATGACTGCTCATTGAATTCAAATTTAACACATTTATTACAGTGACCTTTTCAATGATTTACACATTTAAATTTAACATTGTCTAAAAATGGTTGTAAATTTACATTTAATAGGAAGGAGTGGTCGAAAAAATAAAAAATACCATGGCGCAAGTCGCAGATATAGATAATTTAGATTTTATAGGTAGCTAATATAATTTTTTTTTCAAATATAATTATTAGTTTATAGATGCTTACAAGTTGCATAGTATAAGATTATTTATATTATTTTTCAATATTGAAAATAGCCAATTTCTAAATCTAATTTTTAGAAAAATGTTGGTGGTAAAAATATTTGTTTGGTCAGGAAAATATATTTTTTTTAAATTGTTAAAAATATATCAATATTTTTTTGAAGAAAAATTAAATTTAAACGCAATAACTTTTTTTATATATTCTTTTTGGGAATTTTCATACATATGTAAATCTTAAATTATTAATTGTCTATACAATTTTTATGTTTTTCATTGATTATTATTTGTCAGTTTTTTCAGTTACATCCTGTATACCTATCATAATATAATTAATTGTATTATAATATTATATACAATATACCCACCTGTTAGCTGGAAGTGGAAATGATCAATATCAATCACTATCATAATACACTAATTTTCCTGATAAAATTTAGTATTGATGCTTGGGTATGGAGTATGCTACACTATACTTTATAGCGAAGGTTTGCTAGTCAATATTAGGTCAATATCCATGGTTGTGCTTGACATGGACAACTAAGGTGGGGGCACTCGTTCATGATGTCGCCATTCGTCAACAATACACGTCATGAGAAAGAATTTTTTCATTATTTTCCTGTTAAATTTAAAGTATCCATTGGCAGAAAGTTGGGAACTTCTATAAGCATAGGTATACAAAATAAGAGGTTCAAAGTCCAATAAAAGTTCTGAGTTAAGTACAAGATTTAAAGTAATAAAATATATTTATTTTTTTTTTGAAAAATATTTTCTGTAGCCATGTTTCAAAAGTTTTTTGTATTAGATAAAAAAAAAATATTATTATTTATCTGGCTTCTAAATGAGTTAATTCATCATTATGCTATTCAAAATGTATTTTACACTCTATAACAAAATTTTAATGTATTTGTTATACTCAAACTTTTAATGGTTTAATGTTTATACAAATTTAAAGTTCATTAAATTGTAACAATTATTAACAATACACAAATCACCATAAGAGTTAAAAAATCTGCTATATAGGTTTGAAAAAGAAGTTAAATAATTAATAGTCAAGTGAAAAGTTGTTTTTATATTTATAGGCATTTTATAAATTATAAAAATAGTTGATGTAGTATGTGGATTTTCCAAACAGTGAAGACATATTTAATGCTAATATCTAATGAGCTTCCATCTTTAGTTTTAACAAATATTATTCAGTTATGTTTATCTTTAGCATAATTAATAATTACATTGAATAATATGTATAAAACAAATCAGAAAATCTTAACATAATGGCTGCAGACAAAATAGAAAATATTATGCCTTTTAAAAATGATATTAACTAACATTGATTTCAAACTTCCAAATTTTATTCATTTTTTAATAAGACAATTTTTTATGTTAATGTATAACTACATAGCCATAAAAATCAATTGTATAGAAAAGTCTATCCTACTTAAACAATTCAAGAAACAAAGAATATATATTATTACAATGGTGCGCATCGAGCCATTAAATCAGCAGGTAATTTGGAAGTTAGGAATTCCAGCTCTTTTCTGCCGCCAGATTTTTGTAACCATCTTTTTTCTTCATAATAATCTAACATGTTATTAAATTCCACAGTAGAAAGTTCAGGAACCATCACTGGAATGAATGGATCTATATGTTCAAATCCCTGAAAACATATGGTAACAATATAAATATACAATATACAATAATATAGCTGAGAAAAAATATGTTTTAATAAACAACTTCTTACATTTAAACACACAAGTATTTTAGTAACTGAGAAAAACAAAAAAATATATTAGTGACTGGTGTTACCATGTTAGATGTTTTATTTATTTTTAAAATGTTCAGAGGATTCTTTTTTGAGTAGAAGTGTCAGTATCTATTGATATAACATTGTGTTTCAAATTTCTCAGTAATTTCCGTAAGTGTAAGGACTAACTAAAAACCAATGTTGAATAAATACCATACTTTACTCAAAATTAGAGACGGGCATGTTAATATTATACTTTTAACTATCAAATAGGTAGAATATGATTTGAATCATCAATTATTCAAACTATTAAATATTCAAATATTATGAAATACTATTTAATAACGTAATTTACTTTGATAGTTTTTAAACAATCAAAAAGATTGAATGTGATGTGGGTTTTCAATTATAAAATAGTGCAAACCCCTAAATACTCAAAATTGTTTTTCAAAATACTTTTTAATGTAAGTATTTACCATTACATTGTTATTCATAATCTAAAATCATAATACAAATGTATATCATTTCTAATTCGGTTTCAGTACTGTATTATAGTTTAATCAAATGTCAAATTATCATAATATTCTTCTCATAGATATTGTTTTATTAAATCTTTAATTTAATATAATAATTAAAACAATAATAAAAATAAGACATTGTCTTACTTGTCGACCAATGAGGTAAATGGGTAAATGAGACTCTCTTTTTGTGTTTAAAGCAGCTCTAGGGGATGTGACCATAACTATTGCACCATTATTCTAGAATAACAAACAGCACAATTAATTATTAACCAATAATATTATTAGTTATTAATTATTAATAGCAAATGTATGCTATCATTTATATTTTATATTCAACATAGTGTATACATTACCCAATCAGAAAGAACGGCTGATAAACCTGTTTGGACCATAGTGATTTGTTGTGGAGTTACTTTAACCCTGTCTTCTGTTTTTAAGTCAGTTTTCTCATTGAAGAATGCATTAAATCCATCTATTGCCACTAACATTTTGCACCTAAAATTATAACCATTGTAAATTTATTATATATTTATAGATCTTTAAAACATGATTATTCAATGCACTAAATTATAAAAATGATTGGTTTTTATAAAATCATTAATTCTTATATATGAGTAACCTACTTGTGTTTACAAATTTATAATTGAGAGTAATAGCTTTTTTTATTTTAACAATGTGTGATGATTACTGATTAGGAACAGTAAAATAAGTCTGTACCACTGTTTTATTGAATATAAATTTCATGATTTTTAATAAAACTAATACTTTACTTTACTATACAGGGTGATTCTTTTATCAAACAACACTTTCAATACTTTTCAAATGATGAGTGTTGTTTGATAAAAGAATCACCCTATATATTAAATAATTCTGTATGTTGTATATCTTTGTTGGTTGTAATACAATATACATACTAAGTAGAGTAGTTAAAAAATTAAAAACAAATTTAATGAATAATTTATAAGAAAAATATGCAATTTAGTTTAATACAATAAATTTATGTATTTTATATTGGTCCTCTTTCAAATTTACTAAGTAGTATTTAGGCCTCAAGGTATTGGAGTTAGTACTATTTTTGTTATATGAACATCTAATAGTATGAAATAGCATAATTAAAAAATACTCTTAATAGTATTTTACCAGAACAAAAACTTTATTTGTACAGTATTCTACATTTTATACAAGCAAATTTCTTATTTTCTTAAAAAAAGTTTTTTTTTTTTAAATTTAAATTGAGCTTAAGCCCGGCAACTATGGCCATTAGCTGTTTTTGTAGGGGGGGGGCGGTTAATTGAAACACGTTTTTGTATGTGTGGCAAGGATTCGTTGCTAAAAATCCCGGGTGGTCACCCATCCGGGAATTAGCAACGCCGGCCGATACGTACACTCAGAGCGTTTCCGCAGCCATAAAAAAGTTTTAACTTATATTAAATGATATATTTTAACTTGTGTAACTATTTTAAATTTAAAAAGTGAAGTTTCAAGCTCAACTGTTATAATTCTTTATTTCACATGTAATGACTATTGAAACATATTAACCATTAGTCACTATAAGATTTATCAATAATTAAACCATGATATTATATTAATAAGGTAAATTTACTTATTATTTGAACAGTGAGCTTTTAACTCATTCAGAAGTATATCCATGCAGTCACATGCATATTTAGCTCTATTTATGCCATGTGTAACTAATTCATTTAGAGTAGTTCCTTTGGGTGTAGTTTCTCGTTGACTCCAAACATAATCTTGACTTGTAGTAAGCTAATAAAAAAAAAATCCATAAAATAATATACTCATAATTCCTTAATAAAATTGTTACATTGAGTTCATTTAATAAAGCTCCATTTTGATGTACAAAATGTTTTAACCACTGAGCTGCTATTAATGGTATGTCAGCCATGCCGTTCTTAGAAGATGACCAGTTGACTTCTTTACGATCATATTTAAGCCATATTGGAACTAAAAAATAAACTGTTTTGTTAGAAAAAAAAATAAAAACTATAAAATATAAAACATCAATGTATATAGATACCATAAGGGATGTGATATAAAATGAATTTTGAGCTATAAGCATAATGGAGTATATGAGCAAGGCTGAGTGATTTACCACTACCAGTTTGACCATCTATAAATTAACATAAGGAAAATTTGTTTCAACTACCTACGTATTAAGAGCAAGTTGAATAACAGCAATACAATTTTAAAAGGATACAAAGTAAATATCGGACAGCCGGTTTCTGGAAATCGGTTGATTTCAAACTACTAATAACTTCCAACGCTGGCTTTCGTATCATCAACGCAGTTTCAGCAAACATTTTCGTTTGTTCGGTGAAAGGTTTTGGCAAACCACCCGTATGAAATATATTACTAACAGTTTTTGGATCTATGGTGTAAAATTTTGATACGTCTTGACTGTCATGGTCTATCTAAAAATGGAAAATTTAATTAACGGATACTAACGATGTAATGTAGAAAAGATATGCTAATGTAAAATTTCAAACCGGGTTTTTCTTTTCCGTGCGTGCGGCTGTCGGAATCTGATACTGAGTTTCTTGTTTTACTGCCGCTGTAGTATAACTACAAAGCCGTCTATATGCTCTCATTTTTAATCGTGTTCAAAAACGGCTCTGTTCGTATAACATTTAATTATTAAAAAATAAAAATTACAATTAATTCAATAAAATTAAATTCGCAAATGAGCCGACTTTCTGTAATATTGATAACGACAAGAAATTATAGTAAATCTGATAAACATAATGTTTTTATCAAGGTGGATTTCACTTTGGCACTTTGGTTTTTAATTGAAAAATCGTTAATGTTCTTAGTATGTTCGTAACAAATAAGATAGTTATAAGTTATTATTCATTAATATTTTCTGTAAGAAATCATCATCGTGTATATGAAATATAAAAACCATTCTTTCGTTGTGAGGAGGATTTGCTCAGAAGTCAAAATCATAAGTTGGCCATCATGGCAAGGATATCAATATTACTCTGCCCCTCCTAATTCCTATGTTCTAATTTTTCAAGTAACCATAGCACTATAAATTAGCAGTGATTTTTTTTAACTTTAGTGTTTTTTTTTTAACGTTTGTTTTAAAACGTTTTTGCTTGGATGATGTATTATTGAATTAATCATGTGAAATATTGAACATTGTTTTCATTTCTGTAAGTTTTTACACAGACATATACTCCAAAAATGTAAGTACCAGCTTCTGTCGCTATTATTTGTAGATATATGCCTGATACTTATATCAATTAATATAATATTATGAATATTAAAAAATGTTCACCATTAGCATTAAAAATTAAAAATACTATTGCGTATTGTTAAGATTTTCATTAGTTCATTATTTATTTTCTTTAAGTAAAATAATTACAATTTAAATTTAAAAAAAAATTAGTGTTGAAAGGTATTTGTGTTTCAGCGACTTTGAAAAATAATAGTATTAATATTTAAGTATGTTTACAAGATGTATTATGGTATTGTTACACAATATACCTATGCTTAGGTTGTTTAGTTTTATAATAAAATGTTGTACCTACTCAATTACTTATATGGCTAATGCAGTATAATTGTACAAATTTGGTAGGTTAAGTAGGTACTTACGTATTTTTAATTTTAACGAACAAGTTTGTTGTTATTTAGAATTTGATTTTCTCAAGACTAAATAATTAGAGGACCTAGTATTTATTTTATGGTTTTACTAATATTCATGTTTACTGTTCTAAGTTATTGAAATAAAATTTTTGTTAATTTTATTAGTTTAATATGTATCTAAAAATATAGGTAGTAGGTACCTACTTTTTTAAATTTCATGTGTCAAGACGTACCTAGGTACTGTAAGATATTTAATTCCATCTTACAGTATAATAATAGGATTAAAAGTACCGAGTACCAGCTATAAATATTATTTTATTTTCCTGTTTCTTGCAGGACAATTTCTGTGATACCTAGTCAAAAAAAAAAAACATTAATTTAAGTCAAAAATTATAATAATATGTTGAATAATGAATGCTAAAGAACGGGCACGTAATAGATGGAAATTATTAGCAAATACAGTCAGTAAAAAATGTCAAGACCAGATATTTGCTTCACAAATAAGCTATGATCTCTTTAATATCGAATGCATCAACACTGAATGGTCTAAATATTCTTCATGTGTTAAAAACAATAATTTCTCAGCAATTGTATGTCGATCTCCTATAATTGTTACGCCTGAGGAACTTATGGGCTTTAACAATACGGGGAATGTTCGTATATGGCCATCTGAAGAAGTATTAGCTTACTATGTACTATCAAATCTGGATTCATTCAGAAATAAGACTGTACTCGAGCTGGGCGGTGGTATGAGCTGTTTAGCTGGTATAATGGCTGCTCTATATGGTTTTTGTAGTGATGTTCATTTGACTGATGGAAATCCGAATTCTGTATACAATGTTGAGCGTATACTTGAGAAAAATGTGTTCACAACCAAAGTAACTTGTTCGGTTAGTTATGATGAACATTATCTATTGTTATTAGTAATGACACCAATACATGTAGACTTGTTTGTTGTTCTTTGATATCTACATGTATTAATCTGATCTTTTTTCTATTACCTTTTATTATTATTTCAATTTTTTGTTATTAACCTGATAAATTTATACATTGTTTGTAATTATTAGTACCTATTTTAATTTAATGATATTGGATTTGGATTAAATAAATCCAATCTTTCATTGGTTTATCTCCTTTTTTTTTAAATAAAATTTTTATTTTTATACTCACTGTTTGTTTGTGTTAATCAAATACCTAGTTGTAGTGGAACAATCTGAACTCTTTCTCGTTTATAAGCATGCTTTTGAAGACGTTTAGTAGCCTGAAATGAACAAGTCAATATTTGAATTTTCAATTTACTCTGGAACTAATGGTAACATTCGATAATTAGGTGTTGAAATGGGACCAAAGACCTTCAAACATTTGTCATTACGATGTTGTACTAGCCGCTGATTGCCTGTTTTTTGATGAAGCTCGTGACGATTTGGTGCATACTATTGCAGCATCATTGTCATTTGGTGGTGTTGCATTGGTTGCAGCACCAAAACGAGGGACTACTTTGTACGAGTTCATAAAAATGGCACATCAAGAGGGTTTGATATGCACCGTACAACAAAACTACAATACTCTGGTATGGGAACGTCATTCTAAACAGGTTCTCTACAATCCATCATATGATGCTGATTCGCATTATCCATTGTTGATAAGTATTACCAAAGCGACCAAAATTATTGATTGCCAATTTCAATAAAATATTTAAGAAAAAATTACATACATCGGTTAAAATTAAAATATTGGATCTGACAATCCAAAATTGTCAGTTGATAAATACTTGACTATACCATATTAAAAAAATCATAAAATGATCAACTTCTGGGAATCAATATGTTTTAAATGATTTCTGCAATGATCAATCCACAGGAGGGCACAATTAGATCTATCATCCCTGTACTGTAGTGAAAAAATAAGTTTTGAGTTTGACACTTTCATATTATATGTTACATTTAGAAATGTGTTCAAAAAATTCTAATAATATTCTTTCTTTTATTATCAATAACCCTTAACAAAACAGTGTTTTAATCGCTTGTAAGTGTTATAATTTCTGATTTTTTGTTTATTAAATAACTGTTAAGTCTTCACAACCTTTTTTTGGAATTGGATCAATCCATTGATTTTTGTATTTATAATTCAATAGTTCCATTTCAGTATTTATTTATAGATCTTATTATTATTATTATTATTTCATAATATTATTCCTTAAAACCATTACCTACCTGGCTACCTATACAAAATGCAATATACCTTATAAGCATTAATTTCCAAAACAATTGTTATAGGCATGTCATGCATTGAATATGAATCAATCTGAACTTGGTTATATTTAAAATATTGTAGACAGTTGAAAATTATATTATTTTTTGTTGATGTGTAGTTCCATTACTTTAATTGAATTTAATAGATTCCTAACCTAAACATGAATTTTAATATCAAATAGATATCCTAGAGCTTACTGACAAAATTTTTTAAACAGGGTGTTGGTTTATTCGAATTTTCTATTAAAACAAATCTAATTGTACTTAATATATTTGTTATTCTTAAAGTTGCCAATAATTGAAATTTAATTTCATACTTTGTTGTAAATTGTTTATAAAGTATTTATCTTCATTGTTCCTCTACTATAGTTTTTTAATTCATACAATGATACCTATTGAATTATCGTATTTATATTGAATATTATATTGTTTTATTGACTTGGTCTAGTCTTATTTGCATGTAATAAATAATAACAACTATGATCAAAATTATTTATCAATAATAAGTAGGTAATTTATATGTACACATATGTCTTATATATTTATTACTGTCTGTTGTTTATTTATTGATTCTTAATTTAAATTTAAATAATATTTTTAGTTATTACTAAAGCAAGGAAAGTAATTTGGTGGGATTAATTTTGATTAAAATAAATTCTAGTTTGTTTATTAGTTTTCAATAATTCATCACTGAAAGTTAGATATTATGACGTAGTATATTGTATTGGTACTTGTCTTGTAGCTACCTACCACAACAACATTTGTGCTAAAATTAATCATAGCCACACTCCATGTGAATTTGTAATTTAATATAAAATTCAAAATTATTGTAGACTGTAAATAATAAGACTGATAGAAAACAAAATCAATGATATGGAAGACTCAAACAATTTAATTATAATGGAGATATTAAATTAAGTATGGAATTTAAACACCTGGAGCAACATTTATGTTATATCATCAAATTACTGGAAGATTGGCTGCAGTCAATTAATGTATTAAAAGAAAATATGATAGAGGCTTTCTAAATCGATACAATTAAAATATATTTTAAATTAAATTAAAATTACAATAACATTTGATAATGATTAATAAATTATGTGTCATAAAAAAGTAAGTTAAAATTAAATAACCTATCAATTTGTTGGTATATATTGTGCATAACATACAACAAATTTCAGTAAATAGCATACAAGACTAGTACTATAGTACTAAAAAAATACTATACAATATTATACCTTTTACTTACACTATTAATTATACTTAAATTTATGTTCCTATTTATAATATATTTTTTTTCTTGCTTTATACTAGTAGACTGTGTGTACTAAATATTATAAACAACTTTTAAATCTCTTACATAGGTAAAATTCCTGTGAATATAATTTTATTATTCTAGTAATTATAAACACCAATACATTAAACATATTGAATTTAATCATATACTATAATATGGGTATATTATACATTTATAAAATATATATTAATATAATGCTACTGCTATTATAAAACCTAGGGTCCAATCTAGAAATAATTATAACTTGACATACGTTTTAATATATTAATATTGTATTCTTTAGCTTTATACTATAATATATAAAATATTTAATAGATAGGTAGATATATATTATATATTTATATTATTGTTGTAGATAATTTGAAAAGACAATTATTTTTTACACTGTTACCGTTAATACATTCGTTTAACATTTCTAGTCTTGTTTAGTCACTATTCATATTGAATTATTATTACTTTTAAAAATAGAAGTGATTTATTTATTAGGTATATTATTATTGATGTGTTTGTTAGCTTAGTTAATATATTATAAATATGTGATAATTAAAGAAAAAAGTCTATCCTACCTACTTGGTAATTTTTTTTAATAATACCTATACTCAATAATTATCATGACGTACATGTATTGTTTGTATTACTTGACTCATATTTTGCATACATTAATTTTAGTGAAATTGTATGGATAATGGATATGGATATTCATTCCAAATTCCAATTATTTTTCCATGTTACTCAATGCTATCTTAAACCATGTAATTTTGTAACTATATTATTTTAATAGGATATAAAAAATGTAATTGATTTATATAGACACAAATACACAGTATTATAGTTTCTGTTATTATTATCGATTTAGTATTATTTTTAGCTCATATATAACACAAGTAGTTAATGATAAAATCATGGTTACAGTTTTATTTAAAATAAAAAGTAGTAATATTTAAAAAAAAAATTGCGTTAGTAATCTGCCAATTTACGTCGAACTCCCAATGATTGACAACGGACCGTGGGTGTGCGGTATGCAGCATGCATTTCAATGTACTAGAGTTATATTTGGTTACTACTTTGACATGCGTGTTATATTAATCAAAGGAAGAACATCTCCAATCGGCTTTGATTGTTCACCGACACACGCCTGTGGGCTGTGTTTAATAACCCATTGCCAAGGACTAAGGTTTACCTACTGGCTACTGAATAGACTACAGAGATATACGATACTATCTTATGTATAATATTCGGTGTCTCCTTCCGTAATGTCAGACTATATAATATACTTGACCAGTTGATATGTCTCTCTGTAGCTCATGCCGCCCATTGTAAATTCTATTATACATACTCGTATTTTGTTTTCAGTTCGAAGTCGCTAAAACAGTAAATTGAATGTATTTTAATGAGGGTACAAACGTAGAAATGAAAATATGAATTTTTTTTTTTAAATATTTTATTTAGCATATAAGTACAATAATACAAGCGTACAACGTTCTTTTTTTAAAAATAAAACCACGATTGTACACATTTATGCATAAAACTGTATATTATTATCTACCAGTGGTGCAACCATGAATTTTTAGTGATTTGATTGTATTACCGTAACATTTTTTATTTATATGTATTTAAATATCATTATATAAAGTATAATAATAGATATTAATTATTATTTATTACTTAAGGTCTTAGCTTAATAATAAAAATAATAAGTACAAATGCTACGAGGGGAGTGGAGTCTGGACCCGGAGTTCAACCATTTCGGTGTGCTACTACTTTATGCATACGCATTGAGTGAGACTGGATCGCAAATAGGATCAGCATTTTAAGGGGAATGGGCTAAATGAAGTTAAAAAAAAAAAAAAATAATGCAATCAATTTAATTGTGTTATATATTTAATACAGACAATTTCCCAGCAAGACAAAAAAATTGTGGGGGGCTTGCTCCGTAGTCCTTAACCTCCCCTCGTCTTGCCAATGAGCTGACTATATAAGTTAAAATGTACTTTATGTCTGTAGGACTGTATTATAATATTATACTTAAATCTGAAAATAAAACAAATAACCTATGTATTGTATATGTATTGTAAGTGGTCGTATCTACCACTGTCGCGTATAAACAGATGAAGGCAGACGTGGCCCGGTGTCCCGCCCGTCAGTGTAGCCAGTTGCTCACAGTATTGACTTGAAAACTTAGAAATGCCTAACAAAATCGTCAACTATTATTCAATTATAGGTACGTAGTTTATGTTATATAGGAAAATTGCTAAATCACATGTCCCAGTGATAAATAATTGAATATTTATTACATTTTAGATTCTGAGTGGAACGATGAATGTATTGATTTAGCAATTACATGCATGGTTTTTTTTTGTCTGTATACACCAATACACTATAGTATAGAAGAAAAAATTATACGATCCTCAACCTTGATAACGTTTTCTGATAGAAAATTGGAAGTAGTTGGTACTTTTGTGAAGTTAAAATTGAAAATTCTTAGTGTTTTTCGAAATAATCGAGAAAAATCAAAATAATAAAGGAAGAACAAACATTTTTATGCAAAACCAGTTTTCAACAAAATTGATTTTGTTTTATTGGCGTAACTCAAAAATAAATAACTGTAGATGGTTATTTGAAATGTTCACAAATATTTTTAGCATTTTCTATCCTACGCATGATACATTTTTAAAAATATTTTGACGCTTTATGAACTATGTATTATGTACCTATAGATATTTGACATTTTTGACTTTTTTAGATTCTGAGCGGAGCGATTTTATATCAATCGAATTTTATTCTTTGTGTTAGAGACCTTGAAAAATTAATACAAAGCTCCTGATATATTGTTTCAATATTAGTTTAAAAATATTAAGAATACATAGGCACAATTTTTTTTATAAGCATTTAAAGTTCGTTTTTTGACAACATTTATCAAATTTAAAATTTAAAAATGATTTTGTAGTAAAAATGTATAAAATATTCAGCTAAGGATTGAACATTCAAAACAATGTTCCACGTTAGTAGATTATTCTGCAACTAAAAAATCTTAGAAATATAAAAACACAGTTTTGTTATAGTTATTTCATGTTCAAATTTGGACGAAATTACATAATAAATAACCAAGAATATCGATTTTAGTTATTTTGTTGTAATTTTATAATATTAATTCAACTTACCGGCTACCGTATTAATTATAACTTATGAGCCTATTATTAATAACTAATAAGTAATAACTAATAACAATATAAGTATAATATAAAATATCCACACTGACCACACTGATAAAGCGTCTCCGCTCAGAATTGTTTTTCGTGATATTAGGTATATAATTAAGTTCAAATTTAATACCATTCGCATTATGCAGTGGCCCACTTGTAATATTCTGTACAGCAGAGCGATATCCACTTACCTGCTTTTTTTTAGTTTTGTTCTATAAATAGTGATAAAAAAAATTTCGATCCGTGAAATAGTTTGACAGTTTAATACAGGTTCCTCATATAAGTCATAATATGTACCTAGGTTATAGTGGAACTAAAAAATTTAAAAAAATCTATAAAGTTGAAGTTTAAATTTAAATTAAATTCCATATTTAAACAAAGATTAACGATTCCAGTTATTTTGTTGAAATTCAAAAATAATTTTCTTAGGATTTTGATACTTTCACGCGTATATTATCGTATTGTATACCTATACATATAAACATAGCCTATTTATAGTTTATTCCGTATTACTAAAAACTTAATTACTAATTACTATAATAAATAATAACAATATATATTTATATGGTAATAGGCTGACAGACCGTCTCTGCAATATTGTTTTTAAAATGTTCGTACCTATGAAAAGATTTATCATTGAATTCAAATTTTACACACTCATTACAGTTTCATACTTACTTAATGACGAGGTACATTCGACTTCTACTATACAGCAGAGCGGTTACCTAATTTCCTCTTTTTTATAACTTATGTATTTATTTTTTTAGTATTTTTAAAATTACCAAAAAATACAAAATATTTAATTACCTTCTTGTATTGTCAATTATATAAAACATTAAAATCTACTTGATTAATAATTTGTTATTTTCAAATAACCAACTAAAAATATCAAGTATATTATAATATTTAGTACTATGGATTTTTGCATGATTTATTCGTATAGAAAAAATCTTAAATTCCTTAAAACCAGACTTTTTGGACTTCATGTATTCGGATATCCCCATACTCCCATCCCTAACGACCCTAACAAGTATGAATAGAAATATAGAATAGTATAATATAATTTCATAATATTATAGACGTATAGTGTATAATATATATTGTAATATTTTACGTCGTCATCGAGTGTGTTGGCGTTTCGTCGACAGCTATAGGACGAGTCGTCGAGGCCGAAGTACACGCGATGCTGGCTATAAATATTAATGGCTATAATAAATATTGTAGGTAATTAAAAAGGTCCTGTGTCCGTGGTCGGTGGTCAGAGATCGGAAGATATTAATGTTTATTTGTTTATTTATTTATTTTTTTTTATGATTTTTGGCAACGTTGATAGAAATAGAAACTATTGTGGACATCCGTTTTCCGTATACTTTTTTAACGCTTAACTTTTTTCTTTTAGGTACTATAATATTTACATACATATATTTTGATATAGTACGTTCTTCGTACAACTATGAACTATTCCAATAATTATCGCAGTTGTACATGTACCTAGGTATATGATACCATGCTAGTAATATTATGGCATATTATATCGCATATTATTATACAAAAGATTTATTTTTTTCATTTGTTTATGTTTATTTTTTTTTAAGCTATATAGTCTGGACGTGTGTTTATAATGTTCTATTAATATTATGCGTCTAAACGGCTTTTCTTGTTTTCTTTTTGGAACGGTCACAAAATGGTTAGTCTTGGAGATTGCCAATCGCCGCGTATTAGACTAGATTCCTTATTTAGATCATCGGTTGTGCCCCACAGGCTAAATGCCCTCTATTAGCAACGACGTCCGCCAAATCGTATGTAGTTATATGTATCGATTGCTCGCCGGCTGCCGGATCGTTAATTTTAGTCGAACGCCTATCTCTTCTTCCCCGCCAACCAACATTACGCCCTAGCAGTATTGTCAATTTATTGTCATCGTAATTTTAATAAATATAGGTATAATAATACGCTATACATGCATGCGTCATCTTTAAATTAATTTTATTTATATACATAATATGTAGTTCATACCGTCGTCGTACTTACGTCTATTTACACGTGTACAAGCGCAACCACCCCTCACTGCAGGGTAGGTTTTTAATTAATTTTTTTGCCCAAAATAGTTATCATTTTGAAAAGTTTATCGGTGGACCAAAATATTGTTTTGTAATGTTATTTTTAACGTAACCTTTTTCATATTTTCATAACACACTTGTGTTTTGTGCAATAAAAGTGATATTATTTATAATATAAATTAAATCGTTGTTATAAAAACTAATACGACACGTAATATATTTATATCATATAAAATATATACATACAAATTCATATTTTGTGGGAGGGAGGTTTACATTTTTTTTTGTTTATATATATATAGTATTAAACATAATAAAGAATATAACTGGTATATTGATTAATAAGTAAATAAAATTCGTCAATAATGCAGAATTATTAGCACTCTATATCTATGTTTACATATTCGTGGGTCGTGATGTACCTCGTACAATGGTACCTCAAACGTTGCAGTGTAACGTGTGAGACGGATCTAAGTACGTATACAACGTGAACTTCCGCCTTTCAAAGTTTCAAGTAGTTAGGTACAACGATTTTACTACCACCGCTCGAGGCTGCAGAAATGTCTACAACTCTCATCATTAGAATATTAGACGGTGCCTTAAGTTTTTCCGATTTCTTGGATATGTCACACATATTTGTATATTATTATATTTATTATTGTAAGGGCTTCAGAAAAGGTGATGGCCAAAGAAACAAAAATAATTAAAATCATAACGACAGCGTATAATTTATAACATTCGTCTTTACTATCGACTCGCACAAAACGCGGTTGGGTATCGACTGCTGAGTGCTCACCTGTCGATACTCGATACTATATAGATATCCGTAGTAATCGAATACAAAAATAGCGGCAACCGTCGGCCGGTCGTTCCTCGTACACACATATATACATAATAAACAAAAGGTAATGATTGTGTAGCGTGTGCGAGATAAGACGACGACGACCGAAACAGTCGCCCAGCTGTACACGAAAATGCAAAGTATTAAATAAAACATAACCATACATTATAAACACATGATTAAAGTCATTGTATTAATATTTTATAGTAAGAATTATATTGTATTTAGCTACAGTCGTATAGGTTTATCGATAATTACCCAAATCATTCATCGAAGCACGCGATAGGATTACCTACCATCAACTGTTCCTATACGCATGAAATACGTTATTTATATGATATGATAGTTAAAGATTTAAGGTACATCATTGTATACGATAATATTATATTTTACTATATAAAATACGATATAGGTATTAGGTGGTAGTAGGTACCTATCTACTGCGAGGTCTGCGTGCGTGCTCCTTGGCACAATGACCATGGTTACTCCTGCAGGAATCGGGATAAAAGTGTTCGTTGCGGATCACGACAACAAATCATCTAATTCGTTACTGCATATAATACGCTTATTCGTATCATCGTATTCACTATTCAGATATAATAGCAGCGTAGGTACAAACAATACCTATATGGTATATTTTTTTAATCACGAAACCTATGCCTATATCTTATAGGTTGTACCTACATTGTTACATCAGCGTATTATTAGTTATTACTAGGGTGCGGATTTGTATGTATTTAAAATTCAAAAATATGTACATATATATGTATTTCATTTTATTCAAATATGTAATTTAAAATATAAGATATGTAAAAAAAAAAAAAAAATAATAAAATGAATAAATTAAATAAGTACGTAAAAATAAATTATACAACACTACATTATATTATTATTTTATTAAAATTAATTAGGAATACATTCAAATTAAGTATTTATTCATTGGAGTTAGGATCTACTTCGTCATCAACAAAACAATTGACAATCATATACTTTTTTAGGTTGTCAAAAGTAAATCGACGTCGATTAGGACACAATATGTTTTTATAGCGGCTAAAGGACTTTTCCACGTCGACGGAAGTTATAGGAGCAAATTTAAAAGCGAGGACACACGGACCTCTCCAACGAGTAAACAACAAATAACGAAATTAAATTTACTTTTATAGAAACGCGTATAGCGATAACTAGGTCGATAACGTGTGGACTATGGACTGATAGTCGTAACTCGCTATTATAATTAGCACACGGACGGACTGGAGAAGATAACAACACATAATATAAAACTGCGATACATTACTAATTTTGTAAATAGCTCAATATTTAACAAAAATATGTAATATAAGTAAAATATGTAAAAATATGTCATTAAGAATAAATATGTAAAAATATGTAATATCAATCAGAGCTTAAAATAATCAGATAGTCCTGTAACATTTCTATAAAGGAATCATTCGAATATTATCATTCGCGACAAATATGTAAATACATACAAATCTGCACCCTATAACTATATTATAGTTATTACAATTTACAATACTGATGAAAACAATGCTTTCGCTGTAGGTACATAATAATACAGAATAAAGAACGAAAGCTTTTTGCTCTTTGTATATTATTATGGTATGCACGTTATATGTGTATACTCGTATACTGCAGACGAGTGGTAGTGAATGGTAATTAAATTGGCCCCTAATCCCTATGTAATACACGCCGTAATAATCTCTGGGTGGGTTTAACACCCGTTTCGAATATTACGCAATTAACATATTGCACACCTATTATTTTATTATATTTATACCTACATGTACCCAATCATAATACCTTAATGTAATCTTACTTACTTAGTACTGGAATAGATAAATTGTATATAATATATTTTATATACAGTCTTAATACAAGTCCCCACATCGTATTATTTAGTCCTTATTCCTCAGCATTTAATGCAACTAACAATTCGGTGTATTTTAGATTAGCCAGTTTTGAGCCACTGTCGATAATCATATTATTTGACTTAAATTACGAAAGCTGAATTTTCAGCAAATTATTCTTAATTTCGAAATAATTAAATTACGTAACGTAAAAGAAAATGAAACATGAATATTTCGATATAAGTACCTATTAGTAGCCAGTAGTTCGGTACATATAATGTTTGTATATAGGTATGTACAATAGTTGCGTAATATATTATTCTACAGTAATTAACAGTTGCTATTTTTTAATCATTGGCAACCCAATTCATTTTATAATAATAACTATCAAAGCTAGAAATGTGTACAGTATGTAAATAAATTGAATAAATTGCGTATTTGATGTAGGTAGGTATACGGTACATAACATACGACGACAGAATGTGTCATCAATGAGAAAATGGCATACCTAGGTACTAACAGTTTATTTTTCATTTTATACTTATTCAAAATAAAAGAAGAAATTTGTTTTGTTTACGCTGACGTGAAAGTACTTTCGGCTGCTG
Organism: Nasonovia ribisnigri; assembly: GCA_027563435.1. NCBI lineage: Eukaryota > Metazoa > Arthropoda > Insecta > Hemiptera > Aphididae > Nasonovia > Nasonovia ribisnigri. Next base: position 230,819 of record JANEHU010001510.1, read on the forward strand.
TCGAGAGATTTGTAAAGGTGGTTGATTAGATGGTTTGTATATTGTATATAGGATGAGTTTGGAATAAAATTGGCTCTAATACGTTATGGTGAAATCAAACTTTACTTTGGAGATAGGCACGTCGTCATTGAGCCTTAGCTTTAGATGGATGTTTTGAATTATTTACGTGTTCTTAGGCTTATCATATATTATGTAAATATATGATATTTATTATTTATTACTTCCTTTTAAGAAAACTTTGTAATAGAGACACTATAATTCCTTGTATCTGTAATTTAAAACGTCAGTGTTACAGCCTAACTGACTATTATTTGATCTTAAAAATCTTAAAGAACCACTGATGAATTACTAATTATAATGATAATAATCAATCAATGGTAGTCAAATTTAAATTTAATATTTTTATTTAGACAATTATTAAATACTCTTATGTAATAATACGCATAATGGTATAATGCATTCGCACATGAGTATAAAATACCTTGTACCTACCTACATATAACTTTAAAGTTAAAATGTACATAGATAATCATAAAAATATTACAAACATAATTTTTAAAATATATGTACAATTGTCCTGGATTGAAACACCTCTAAATTCATCGAAATTACCGATTCCCGAGATCCAGTATTTTCAGTAATTACCGAGGTGCGGTAAAAATTGAAAATACCGTTTATAGGTGCTCGTAGCAAACAAATAACAAATACCTGCTGACATTTGAAATACCTTAAGACTGGTTTCCAATATAAATCTTTGCATAAATCCTTTCCTGTGATTGGTTGATTAGGTTAGGTTACCACACGATTAACCACCATACCGTGTATTGTATATAATAGTGGAAACCCACCTTTAGTTCTATAGTATAAACTTTGATATTAACCATATATATTAGGTAATTATTAAGTATTGGTGTTACATAATATATAATTATTATTGATGTACCTACAAGATAAAAAATATGGAACTATGTATATGTACCTACCCTAATACCAAACTCAACTTGACTTATCTAGTAATTAATAATAGGTATTCAATTTTACTTATGGCTGCTGTCCACTGTTTTATAATTTTTTTAATAATATGATATAATTATTCGCAGTTAATTATTAGTATCTACATCATAAAATCATAACATAAATAGTAAATAATTCCTCACAAGTAGGCGAATACTATGTTATTGCATTTTAAATGTGGTGTTTCCAAGAAAATTCAAGAATAGTACAAATAATATGTCAACTATAAATATTATTAAATATAAAAAAGAATAGATAAAAAATATTATATAAAGTAATAAACTAATCTAAATATTTAAAGCAGAACTATTTCTCAACACGTTTAATTATACCTAGTTGTGTCTTAAAATGTTAACGATCTTTTTAATTTTTAAAAACTCGACAGAAGCCAACTACAGTATATTAACTTTAATAACTGAACATATTGTTAATCTGTGACTTTGTGTAATAAAATATAATGTCTTAAAAATAAATCATAAAATGTATCAGATTTTACGACGTGTTATTGATGAATGCATATTTTTCTGCAGGACTGAGTTTTGGAAATCTACTGGCAAGAAATTTTGCGACTTTTGCAAATGTTGGATTGCAGATAACAAACCTGTGAGTACCAGTACCTACATATGTATACCATTTATAATTATTATAATATGTATTTTATTATTTAATGTGTTTAATCCATATCGATACATATCTGTGGGGGGAATAAAAAACTATCCGGGGATGCTAAGCTTCTAACACTTACAATGTTACTAATAAATATTTAATAACAAAGTTTAATTTTAAAATAATATTATTTTGATATATTTTTGGGTTATTTATGAATGTTTATGGTATTAGCTTTTAGCAATCACTATCATCTACCACTGAGTCCTGGGAATTGTATAATATTATTATATACTAATATATTATTATATTATTTTACCTAACCTAACCTACCCTTGGACTTGACAGAGTATTCAATTTCATGAAAATGGTAAACGGCACCAAATCAGCGTGGCCAAACGATTGGTGGACATTAAAAAAAATAGTGCCATCGAACGGAAAGAAGAACAAAAAATGGAAATGGACATGAAACGGATGGAACAGGTATTTATTAATATATGATTATCAATTAACCTTCATTATAATTCAGAACCCACATTATATTTTACATGGCATATATTTGATAGATATATAACTTGTATATTATACGGAGTAATCAAAATGATTAATAAGTGTTCCTATAACTGCGATAAGTATTAAAAACAAATTAACAACTACACTGCCTAATATAATATACTCATCGTGACATTGTGTGGAATCGTCTTATACAATATTACATGTACATTGTATATGATTTATGAAACTCTATTTTTTCCTTATTGATTGGTTGTAACTATAGTTTGGAACGATTCCATAAATATAGAAGTACCTAGTTAGAATTCGTCGTGTTTGTTCAGCAGCTCTTAATTATATATATTTTTTTTTGCACTTAAAATTGTATTACAAATGCAGAACGCAATGAAAGCGTACTACAACGACATACAGAACAATCCTGATTATTCGTCACAAGTACTGATTAAAGAGAAGGGCTTATGTATACGTCCTACGCCTTACATAATGACTCCGCAGCCGACAGGGCCACATGTAAACATCAGTTATTCAAAAAACAATATGCCTGTGTCCATCAAACCGGTTGCGCTCGCGGCGCCCAAGCCCGAATTTATCTGGCACCAGTCCAGGACTGACGATGGTTCCGACCTGATGTACTACTGGAACACCGAGACCGGAGGTTGGTGCTATAAGTTTGATATAATATATATCGGGTGTCTCGCCGTGTTTGTCTTTTCTTTTCTCAATATATAACACATTTTTAATTAAAACCAAATATCCAAATTTTTATTTGATACATGCCCTAACTTTCTCATGATCCTTAGTATTAAAATTAATAAATACTTTTAAAACACCCCATAATATGCAATATTTTTTTAGATATTAACATAATCGGCCATTTCAGATTTTTACACAAGAAATACGAAAACAAATTATAATTTCAAATATTACCAAAAATACTAGCTAGTCAATAATTATTTCCCAGAATTACATTTCAAAAATATCTTTTAGACATAATTTTACCGGGGTAGATATACCGTACACACGGCCTGACACTAAATGTAAATATTGATTATAACAAAAGCTATTGCGTTAGTCAGTTCTTTCTGTTACACTCAGTAGGTATATGCAAGATGATTTATTTACAAATTTATTATTTGCTCAACCTTTTTTATTCTTAAATTAATAAATCATATAGGTACTATGTACTCCAATTCTGAATTATTTTGTACCTATATTAGAACCGGGGTTTAGGTTGTTTATTTCAATAGTATATCGATGCATTTTTTCTAGAGTCGGTTTGGGAACCACCGGCAGAGGGTTACTTGAGTGTGGCCGAACAGGAAGCTGAAGAAAGCGGCAAGAGAACGGATGGAAAAGAAAAGGACAGCAAGAGCAAGGAAAAGGCGGCTACCAAAAAGAAAGCACCGGCCGCCGGGTCCAAAGCCAAACGGAAAAAGACTACTGACAAGAAACCCAGCGACGACATTAATGACGACGATGACGATGGTGACGAAGATGCTGCGGGAGATCCTCCTCAGCCCCCGGTGCGTGGTGAATTCGAACCGTTTATGGCGGAAACGACACGCATCGGATCATGGAGTAGGGTGGAAAAGATGTAAGTCTGCAGCAGACAACTATAATTTGTCTACACTGGTGATCAAAATTGTTATTTGCTTTGTTTTTCGCAAGATACAGTTTATACGCGATTCGATTATTTACTCGTATATATATTATTATATCTAATCGAATTTCTAACGCGCCCGCCACGGTCCATTTTTATAAATATAAATGCCACTAGTATTATATATATACGGCCTTCGCCTGTTTTATATAGCACGTACGCAGCTTGGAAACAAAGCTATTTTTCATTGTTTGGGGTAAGCCAATTTTGGCAGACAAAAAACGCTATTAGTTTTAATCATTTAACAGATATATTATATGTACATATATATATATATTTACAATTTACGTTCCAAATAATCGACCAACAAAGTCTAACGACCAAACCGAAACAAATCCGCTAATGTGTCTTGGGTTTCATAATAAATGTTATTCCTTTATAACATTTATCATACCTCGTACGATACATTTACATCATATTTTATTACATATATTATAGTACATAGGTAATACTATATGCAATTCCTATAGAAATAAAAACTCCAATCAATCCTGAATACAGTGGTTCTTTATTAAAATTTACGATCGATTTTTTTCAAATAAAGTTGAATATGTTTATATTAGAGCTGGGGTTTTAAAGCCATGCATTGGCATTATATTACATAATTTGATTTCTTAGTAGGGTTGTCATAAAAAAAAAACAGAAAATCTAAACAATTATACAGTAAAAAAAAATGATTTTATTATTCTATACCTATCTATAAAAATTGTTTAAAATATATTTATTAATTTATATTATTTTTATATTTTACACTAACGTTTACTGAGAAAATGTTTTAGGCACTTGTTTAAACGTATAATACCCTGTATAGTATAATATACACATTATATTTATTTATAATATAATATAGGTCAGTGGTCGCCAACAATCGATCTTTAGAGGAATATTGGTCAATCGTATTAAAGATTAGTAATCCCAATAACGGGTAATCATGTGCGTAATCTTAAACACACTTAGCGATGAAGAACGTAAAATGTTCCGATTGAGAAATAATATTATTAGATATACAACTTATTAGTTATTATTATACTCATTGGCTTATTGGCCGTGCTTTTGAAGGGCAGTCGCCCGATATTTTAAAAGAATGGGTATCACGCGGGTGGGTGAGTATTGGATTTAGTGAGCACTTGTGGTAAAAAACTAACATCATCTGATTGACTGAATATAATATCTAATAAGAATAATAACTTCAATAATATGTATAAAATCAAGTTGTAGTCGAGGGCTGATAAGTCATTCAAACAATTAAATGCCCTATAAAATATTTTATTTCGTCACATCGCTGATTATGATGCATATAATATAAATAATGTACCTACGTATATAAATCGATAATCAGATACTTAAATATTTTTAATGGCGCTCACTTTGGGCAACCCCTGATATAGGTATTATCTTAGAAATCTTAAGCTTTAATAAATTGTTCCGCTAGTTTAAATACAAATTAAAATGTTGTTTAACAACGATTATAAACAGTAATTTTCTAGTTATACAAGAAAAAAATACTTTTTGTCCTATACATAACAAAGAATTTATCCTATAGATACTAATTATTTTAATTTTAATTGACCTGTTATAGTTAATAATAAACAAAAAAGTATGTATTATAGTTATTTCCAGCTAGTATAGGCATTATTAATATTATGCCATTACCTATATAAAATGTGTTTATTATTATATCCGTTAAATATACCTTATACAGTTGGTGTATTATATTTTCACTCAAATTAAAAACAATAGTATTTAGTAAAATTTACTTCATTAATAAGAATTACTACTTATTAAACATATTTTTTATAATTCGTAATAATAATTTATGGAAAATAGCGTATATTATAACATAAATTGTAGCAGTATTATTATGAGTATAAAAATAATGAAAAGAGTATTATTATTATTGAATTTCATATCTTTCTGATCCCACTTTAACAAGCGAGTTTGTTTGTATTTATTTCAATGTTTCTCTGTTAAAATATATGTAAACTCCACCAAGTGGAGATTTTATTTAAATAACGATTTTTATATGAACTAAATATTTTACTTTGTGTTTCTTTGTGCAAATGGTTTTGTAAATAAAAATTTAAAATTAATAATATTCGGTCCCTACAATGAGTGGCTGCGTGGATTTTTCGTATAACATTATTTGTATTTAATTCTACTACATTCTTTTTTCCCTTTATATTTATTGTAAAATGTTATAGTTATACAACTTACAGCCATTATTTTGTTATTAATATTTAATAATACCCGTACGAATTTATTTTCAGTCAGCCGCAGCCAGTGATAGATCTTCAATTACCAGTACAGGAATTCGTGGCGATTAAGGTTCCGAGTACCAAAGAAAAAGAGCACACTTTCAAGGAAAAGATAGTTGGGAGCGTGAGCGCTTTGACGAAGAGTGAATCAACTGAATCGATTTCATTCAAGAAGTCCAAGTTTAAAAAATCAAATTGTAGAAAACGTTTAGACGACGACTGAAGGACGGCTTGATTTCAATTATCAAATCGACCAAATCGTCGTAAAGACCACCTAAGTCGCTCGGTGGACTTGCATTTATTATATTAGTGTTTAAGACAAATACATTTTTTAAAATTTTATAATATGGGTATTATATTTTGTGAACGTATCCGCCAAATTAGGGCATGCACATATTACGTGTCACAATGGTTTTTCGAATCTGCTCGTTTTACAAAGCTCGAAATTATTAATTTCGAGACTTGATGGTTATGTATATTATCAATGATGACAATAACATTATTATGATCGTCACGACTAGGTTGACGCGTGTATTATGGGAAACACGTTCTGAAGGGTGTATGAGATTTCCAAGACGGCCCCGGAGCACCAATAGTGGCTTGTCCAATCAAAAGCTGCGTTCACTACACCATTATTATTCAGTCGCAACTCTATTATAATATTTCTCATTTAAATTAAACGGATCTTTCGCGTTCACTGCTGCGCTGCAATGTGCTCCAAATTCCAGAATTTTCAAATTTTCAACGTAACTTTACGGTCCATATGCGAAGTTAATGTATCCCCTGGGTAAGAAACGAGCGTTCGAGAAAGCACGTGATTCGTTTTATCATGTGTTGCATCGAAATTATTTACAGCGTTGAAGAAAAAATAAAAACACATTTACATGATTTAATGGAATTTATGATATTTATTCATTCCTATACGACCTACGTTTTTACTATAAAATATCTTTTACTTAAATACAAAATAAGCACATTATATCTTTTGTTTTGAACTTTTTCAGCAATTCTCTGAAATTTAGTCCATATCGATAATGTTAATATAATTAATTAACAAAAATGATTAAAATTCACGAACCTAATTTTCAAAGAATTTAGAAACTATTATATAGAAAAACCCGCTTATACGTGAAAAGTTATGTTTAGTGGTTTAAGCATTAAAAAATACAAAAACATGATAAGTGATAACAATTGAACAACATCGTCATGTTTTTCTACATTCCAATTTTCGAATTGCTATTAAATTTTATCAAAATAAATTCCTTGGTATATATAATATTATTGTTTTTATATTTTAATTGTATTACTTACTTACTCATTAGCCATTATAATGTTGTTGGTATCTATATGTATTACTTAAGTTGTATTGTATTATTGATTTAAAAAAAATTGAATTTATTCATTATTTGATCATGTTTAGATGGATTACAGTGTCTATGTGTTCTTTGTTTATTATTGATGGCAACACTAAGTTGATAAATAATTTTTACTTTAATTGATTTAGTGGATAAATACCATAATGATTTAGATATGTAGAGGTGATAATATCATATTATGATCCTGATATGTACCAGATACATTGTACCTGCATAGGATAGGATAAAGCATTGATTTTAATAAATATTCACAACTAAATATATTTTAAAATCAATGGGTATAGGTAACTCCATACATACCGACATTCGAAGTTTCCACCTTTAATAATTTCGTTATAATATTTACAATATATTATATAAAAATGAATGTATGTGTGTGTGTGTCCATATTACCATGGTTACCAAGGTTGCCATGGTTACTAAGGTTACCAAGATTTCATAATAATTATTATTATTTATTTCAATATAACTGAATTCAATTGCAACTATTATAAGAATTGCAACTATTAAAAGTTAATTTTTTATTCCCAACAACAAACGATCGATAAATAGTCCCGCAGTTCAAGCACTCAAGAAGCGGGAAACACGAGCCGCGGAAACAGACGGGCAAAGAGAAGCCAGATTGAGGACCAACCGAGAACGGCAGTCCCGGGCCCGCTCATCGGAGACTGACGAGCAAAGAGAAGCCAGATTGAGGACCAACCGAGAACGGCAGTCCCGGGCCCGCTCATCGGAGACTGACGAGCAAAGAGAAACCAGATTGAGGACCAACCGAGAACGGCAGTCCCGGGCCCGCTCATCCGAGACAGATGAGCACCGAGATGCAAGATTGGGGACCATGCGAGTAATGGGTGCTCGATCCAGACGAACCACCGAATTGAACCTTTGTGCACTACACTATGATGCCGATATTAATTACAGCACACACTCAAGCGTGGCCATCGGAATAATGGATGTACTCTGCATTTATTGTAGAGCATTTAAGTTTAAGAATGAAGCACCAGGAATGTGCTGTGCTCGGGGTAAGGTAAATTTGCCAGCCTTGCATGCACCACCCGAACCATTATCAACGTTGGTGGCAGGCGATACGAGCATTTCGAAACATTTTTTAACAAATATCCGTCGTTACAATTCGTGTTTCCAAATGTGTGTGGCCTAAATTTGGTAAATCCATGCTTCTCCCATGGACAGCTGTATGTTGCCTGCTCCCGCGTCGGGAGCCCGAATGATTTATATGTGTACGCACCAGATGGTTATACGAAAAATATTGTGTATCACAATGCACTTATGTAGATGGCAAGCATAAACCATTAAAGAACCATTAAAAATGCTTTTTTGCTTTTTTAATTTTTTAACAAATTTAGGTTAAAAAAGGTTTAGAGATTAATAAAATCACTAAAATACATATAGAGTAGGTATTTTTAATGGGCAACGAGGTGCACGAGGTCAGCTAGTATATTATATTATTGATTCCTTTGTTACACATTCAAAGTAAATTATTCCAATTATTCAAAAAATAAAAAAAATTGGTATTACAAAATTAATATAGCAAATACATCACAAAAATTCTATTTTTCGGGTGTGGTATGTATATAATATTGATAATTGATATTAATACATTTGTACACGTACAACGTCATACTACATTGTAATTTTCAGAGGGATCAAAAACAAAAAATAAAAAAGGTGAGATATGTGATTTTAGCGTGTTACTAAATAGGTACCTTGTAGTCTCATAAGCTAATATTTGTAACTAAACTGTTTATCATCTAGATAATACGCTATAGACGAATACTATTGATATATGTTTTTTTTATTTAAATGTTTTTATATTATTCTATTATTATTACCAATTAATAAATTAGATAATATATAATATATGACATAATAATATGAAACGTTTGAAATATTTTAAAATCATTATTGACTTTGAACTATGAAGAAATTGCTACTGGAATAGTAAAATATTGTGTGGCAATGATGGGAAGTCAGCTATCTCAGTGCGCCCAAGAATTAAATTTCCTTCCCGCGCGAGCCACACATACCTACTATTATTTGTCACGCCTCTGCGTTCATCGATCAATATAGGGGATACGCCTAGCACTTTTGGGGATTCATAGTTTACCGCCCGGAACTTTTTGGGATTTCCACTTAACTACCCTGCACTTTTCGAGATTTCCATTTTACCACCCGCACTATGGGGATTCCCACTTCACCACTAGCTGGACGGAAAAGTCGCTTTCCAATGCTTCAATTATCATAAAAAAGACAAAAACAAAACTTTCTATGCAGGCGTGACGAAAACAATATTACAAATCTAATTTATCTTAAATGTCACATTTAAAAACTATAATTATACATATATTGTTCAACTTATCAAAGCCGTATATGGATACGTCATATCTATACGACCAATCTGCAGATACAATTTGAGAACATTGTATTACTTTTGCTGTAGTTGAAGCAAATAGATATTTTAGACTAAGTAAAATATAATACAATAGGTACGGATGGTGTACAATATACATATTAATTCAATTCCCCCGTAAAAAATTTTGTATAATGGTTAAATATCGTATGTGGCTGCAGTTAGTCAGGAAGTTTATAAATCCGATTTGGCTGCATCACACCTTCAACCCTGTCATCATACACAAACATAATACATACATTATTTACGTCACCGAGACCACCGGTATCCCAGTTGTTTAAGATTATACTGCCTAGAACACTCAAAGGTTATACCCGGTTATACCCGGTTATACCCTTTAATGAACTTCAAGAACGGACTTCATAGGTCTTTAATAAGTTCTAAAGTTTATCAACTTAAGGGTATATCACTATATAAATTTACATTTTATGCTTATTGCGTTAAGATGGATAATACGAAGTTGGTACTTACCTAGTTTAAGTGTTGATGAATCAATGAATATATTAAGTTGTAATAATTTTACTAGGTTACGAACTTCCTAATCAGCTTTTAGATTCTAAGTAAATAGATTGATTTTAATAAAATAATTATTGTTTTTTTTTTATAATATAAGGTACTTATATTATATATTTTATTCGTGGTTTTTATAATAGTTATAATATGCTTCGATCAGGTCACTGACCCTGGGTAAAGTAAACTTTTTGTTACAAAAATGATTTCACAAATTAGTAACCAATTCGTAATAATTCGTAACCACGAATTTGGAATTTGTAACTTAAGTATAACCGCCCAAAATCCAATTTTCATTTGCGGGTGCCAGGGTCAGTGGACTCCAGCACCCGATACTCGAAAAATTGACTTACGGGGTCGGTAACGGTTCGAGAGTTTAGTAACCAAATCGTAATAATTCGTAACCACCAATTTGGAATTTGTAACTTAAGTATAACCGCCCAAAATCCAATTTTCATTTGCGGGTGCCAGGGTCAGTGGACTCCAGCACCCGATCTCGAAAAATTACCGTGGTAATAATAAATGAAATCAAATTTACAATTTTTGTTATATATACTTCTTTTATTTTACTTTAATAATTTTTAAAATTATTTGTACGTTACCCTTAAAATAAATTTAAATTTAGTTTAATCAAATTGTAAATATAATTAATTCAACATTAACTTCACATTTCTTGTTTACATTTAAAACCTTTTCTTTACAGTCATCATATAGCTCCCATCTGTCATTAGACCTATATGCATATGTAGTATAATGGCCAGCTGTTTTAAACCTAAGGTTTCCTCTTGTTGGTGAACTGAATGCAATAATTCCCCTCATTGTAAATTTTTTTTTGTTTATTACGATGTTTTTTGGAACATTTTCGAGAAGCATTTTGAAAGGTTAGGTACTTTACTTTGATCACGTGGCAGAAACAGAACTTGAAGGTATTATAGACCATGAAGATGACATAGTTCATAAGGGTAATTATGAAACGGACGGTAATTTAGTAGTACAAAGTTCGTCTAACTCGTGTTTGCCATGCAGGAATGGTGACTTTCCTATCTTTTTGTGGGATTGGTGATTGATTCAGTACTATTTGGATATTTTCGGTTTTACGTAACGTATAGTTAACATGCACCGATTTATCGCCATTGATTTTAATTTTCCAACGTCTTGTCCAGGCAAAGATACTGTTAATTGACTTCTGTAAGTTATCAGTTGCAGTGAGCTGATTATTACGTGTTGATAAAATTGCCGTATCGTCGGCAAACAGAGCTAATGTTGTGTTGTCATAGTTTGGTATATCAGCCGTATAGAGTAAGTACAATATAGGTCCTAGAACACTACCTTGCGGTACTCCAGCTGATATGTCTTTCCATTCGGTTATTGCTTCTTCGTGTATGACTCGAAATTGACGGTCGGTCAAGTATGATTCAAGAAGTGCACACCAAGTATGTGGTAGCTGATCACGCAGTTTGATGAGGAATCCTTTGTGCCAGACTTTGTCAAAAGCCTGGGCTACGTCAAGGAATACTCCACAGCAGTACTTTTTTTCTTCAAGAGCTTTACTAATCACATTAGTTACTCGATGTACTTGATCGATTGTCGAATGTTTGTTGCGAAATCCAAACTGATGTTCTGGTATAAGATTTTTTCTCTCTATAATCGGTTTTAGGCGTTTAAGCAGAAGTTTCTCTAAAAGTTTAGATAAACTTGGAAGGAGTGATATCGGTCGGTATGATGTGACATTTTCAGGCGGTTTTCCTGGTTTGAGCAACATGATCACTTGTGCTCGTTTCCATTGTTCTGGAATGTATTCCATGCCCAAAATAGCGTTGTATATGTGTGTAAGATGAATTATAGCCTTCCTTGGAAGTTCTTTCAGCATTTTTGGACTAATTTCATCATAGCCTGGTGATTTTTTTGGGTTTAAGTTGTTATCTATTTCTTTAGCAACTTCCAACGGCGAGAAATGTTTGATTTTTTCACGTGTTGCATTAAGTGGTTGGCAATGCAAAATGTCGAGCTCAGAGTCAATTGTGTTTGGCATAAATACATGTTCAAGATGCCGAGCGTATGTTTCGACTTTTTCTTGTTCGCTGCGTGCCCAGGTGCCGTCTTCCTTACGGAGAGGTGGTATTTGAACACGAGGCCTCTTCATGTGTCTTGTTGCTTTCCATAACGAATATTCAGTATTATCCGTCGCAGTGAGACTACTCAAGTATGTTTTAAACGTTTCATTTTTCATTTCTTTGATTTTGTCATGAAGAATTTTTCTAACACGGTTCCATTCTGTTTTATCCGTTGGGTTCCGTGTACTATGCCATGTTCGTCTCGCTCGACGTTTTTGTTGAACTAGTTTTCTTATTTCTAGTGGGTAGGTCAACTCGAAATTACCATTGATAGCTACCGGAGTTGCTATTTCCGCAGCACTAACAATCTCGTCGGTTATTTTTTTAACTGCAATATTAATGTCTGCTATTGTTTTTAGTCGAGTTGAAAGTATTATGTTTTCTTCGAGCGTATTTCTGAATAAGTCCCAATTTGTTTCTTTGTTTGTTTTAGACATTTTTTTTTTGTTTCATTATCACTTCTGAGCTTAGTGAAAGAAGCACAGGAATGTGATCCGACGTCAGTTCTATTAGTCCTTCAACTTCCGTATAGTTTGATGAAATTCCTTTCATTACATAGAAATCAATAAGATCAGGTAGTTTATTTGGGTCAGTAGGCCAATATGTCGGTTTTCTAGTTGAAATAAATTGTGCTTTAATTGTATTTGCTGATTTGAAAAATTCCCGCCCTTTGGTGGTAATCAATCTCGATCCCCAAAAGGTGTGTTTGGCATTATAATCTCCTCCAGCAATGAATCTGCTACCGAGTGTCTTGAAAAATTCAATAAATTTGTTGTCATCTACTTTATGTCTTGGTTGACAATATATAGCAGAGATGGTTAAATCGTTGTTGCCGTCATTAATATGGACACTAGTTGCCTGTAAATGTTCTTGAGGATGTTTATCAAGTTCATAATGTTTAATTGATTATTTTATTATTACTGCAGTTCCTCCATGAGCGCGATTGCTTGGATGTTCTGTTGTATATATTCGATAGCCACGTAATTTTAGAGTGATCCAGGTTGTGAAGTGGGTTTCTGAAATTAAAGCTATGTCAATTTTTTCGTTGTTCATAAGATGTTCAAGTTCTTGTTTACGTTGTACAAAACCGTTAGCATTCCATGTTATGATTCGAAGCGTTCTACTCATTTCTTCTTCTTTTGTGCTTTGGTTTTGGGCTGGCTATTTTCAAGCCTGTCCAACCTCTCATTTAATTTTGTTAATGCTGTCATAACGTCAGATAGTGACGGTACATTTTTTTTTTGTTGTGTATGGGTTTGAGTCAGCGGACCCTTTCGGTTTTCATTCGAAGAACTAGCTATCTGCGCAAAAGAAACTTCATGAGTGACTGGCTTCGCAGGATTTTGTTGGATTCTTTGTACTGCTGTAGTTTTTTTAGGATGAGCTTTTTCTATTGCATTTTTATAAATGATGCATCCTTTCCAATTTGCGGTATGTCCTTCACCACAGTTAGCGCATTTCGCCTTTGATTTCTTAGACTTGGGGCAATTTAGTGAAGTGTGTCCTTCACCGCATTTTACACACTTTGGTGTTTTGAAACAGTAGTTTTGAGTGTGACCAAACACTTGGCAATTTTTGCATTGTGGTAGTTCTTTTTTTTTCTTGGAGGTTCTACTTTTATTATATGATAGCACAAATTTTTAATATCATAAATGTCTTTGTTGTTTGCTTGTGGCTCCAAATCCACGAAGAATAATGGAAGCCTTAAAATAGTTCGATCACTAAACTTGTTGTTAGGGTCGACTTTTTTTTTAATTTGAATGTTTGTGACATTATTTACAAGATGTCCTAGCTCGGATAATTCGCTCTTAATGTCACAGGGGTCAGTTTCAGGGTGTTATCCACGAATTACCGCCTGAAACTTTTTTTCTGTTTTAAATTGGTATCTGTGATACTCAACTTTTTGTTCTTCTAATACTTTTATAATTCGTCGAAACTGGTGTTCGTCGCCTGTTAGTATCTTAATTTCACCATTAGCCAAAGTTTTCATTTGTTGCTCATGACCCTCAGCTTCTTCGAGTTTTAAATTACTCATTAATTTTTTAAAATCATTTACACCACATACTGTTATTGGAGGTGGTTTATGGATTTTACAGAAGTTTTCGCTACTTCTTTCGTCACTTTGATTGATTTTTTAGGCGAGCTCAAAATTTCATTGGAGCTCCCAGCGTACATTTCAGAAATCTGAAGTTGTAATTTCTCATTGTTTAATCGCAATTCCGTTACCATATTTTTCAGGGTCGCGTTGTCATTTTGTATTTGTGTCCAAATACTAGCATCAACTGTTATATTATGCGGTGGATTTGAACCATCGTCTATATTGTCATACATTGTGCAATTCGGTCAGTTTGAGTGTGACCCACTTAAAATAAATTTATTTAAAAAAACTTACCATCCGTCCGACAGGCCGTGGCTTGCATTCTAAACATTAACAAAAAAAATTGTAATAACTTAGTCAGCACTATTTCGCGACTGCGAAAGCGAAACATACGTGTTGCTTGTTCGGTGTGCAAATCGCAACTGGGTGATCTACTGGCAATCTTTTCTTAATGGAAACTGCCAATATCCAGCAGTTAAATCGATGGAACTTAGATATTTCATGCCTTAGAATTTCATTAAGGTTTCTTCTATGTTTGTTGGACATTCCCGGTCAGGTATGATTACTGTGTTTATTTTCCGTGCATCAAGGCACAGTCGAATGTCGCCGTTTTTCTTCTCGATACATACTATGGGTGATGACCATGGTGATGTTGATTTTTCAATGATTCCAAATTCAACATTCTTTGTATTTCCGCATCGACTTTGGGGACCCGGGCTATTGGGATTGGATTCTACCGCTGGTGGATTGGGTCCCTTGAATTGACACGTATCTGCAGGCATTGGAACTCTTTGATTTTTCCTGGTTGATTTGAAAAGATTCCTTCATATTGATTTAGTAAAGATACAAATATTTGTTTTTCATCGTTAGTCAGCGCTATTTAATTGTCTTCTGCATTTTCATTTACCTCGACATTGAGCAGATTTTCTCTAAAATTGATAAGCCGTTGTTCTCTGCTTGCAAACGGTATGGTGTGTGATATATTATCGACTCTGAATTGGACCGTCTGTTCACTGAATTTGATTTGTGCAGAATATTTTTTGAAGATGTCGGCACCAATTATTCCTTTTTCATTCAGATTTTTGACTTGAATGAAATTAGTTTGTATGTACACGTTACCTATCTTACATTCGCAAAATATCTGTTTTGATACTTTGCAGATTTTCTTGCCCACTGCGTTGCTTATCTGTATCCCTGTTACTGGGAGCTGTGGTATTTTTGATTTCTTTGCGTGATTATATCGACCACTTCCTTGGTGAGTACACTGATTGTGGCTCCTGTATCGACAAGTAATGTGATTACTTCTCCTTCGATCGTTCATTGAATGTACGGGCTTATGGATTGATTCGTTGTGTTTAATGAATTAATTGCATGTTGTTCCTCATCATTCGTTACTTCTGGTTCTTTGACATTAGTTGACATTTGGTTTATTTGTTCATTTTGACGTTGATTATTCTGTAGCGTCTCCTCGCGTTTGTTAGATTCATTGTGTTGGTATAGTTGATTGTTCCATCGGGTGTTGTTCCATCCACAATTCTTTTGGTTGTTCTATTTGCTCGTGGATTTTTGTTGTTGATTATTATTTGCTTCTGTTGGTGACTGCTTGACTTTTTCTCTACGAGGTTCTTCGACGTTTAGTATTTTCATTGCGTTTATTATGGATTTTACCAGCATTGATAAGAGTATTGCCCTGAGGTATCCTGGATAGTGATTTGCAATATTTGTTACTATTTCTTCCTCAGATATTTGTGGTACCTGCAAATGCCTTAATTTTGCTGACCACTTTGAGAAATGTTCCCTGTACGTTAAGTTTCCAGGCACTTCAGATGTGTTCAGACACTTGCTCCATGTTTGGATTTGGATTTCCCGGGACCAAAATTCATCCATAAAAGCATTTCGGAACTCTGCATACTCTCGTATCTGAAACTTAATTGTAGAAAACCAATTGCTCGCCGTATATTTCAAACAATCTCGGATAATGTTTAATTTTTCTTCTGCCTTCACTTACTTTATTTAAAAAAATTCTTCCAAGCTCTGTAGAAATTCTATTGGGTGTTGATCCTTGTTGTTGCCAAAAAATAACGGTTTAGATATTTCTATGTTTGAGTTACGTTGGTTGTCTTCGATGTATGGTAATCTCTGTTGATTTTCATTTATTTGTACCTTAGTCTTTAGTTCTTCCATTTTTTTCCCCTTTTCTTGATTTTTTCTCTGCAGTCATTTTTTTATTGTTTTCATCTCTTTTTGGACTTGATCTGCGTACTCCTGACATTTTTCTACTAGTTTTCTTTGGTACTCCCGGAATTCTTCTTCGTTGATCGTCCTCTTTTTTGGCATAGTTTTCTTTTTTGATTTAAGCTCGGGGTTCGAAGTAGAATCTCTTCTTAATCGAGCACGGCAGTTTGGCGCCAATGTAATGAACCACAACGTTGTAATGTTTTAAATTCATAAATATTTATTATTATGTAATTTATACAACAGTTGTATTCATCAGTTTACAGTATTTTCTTTATAATAATAATATACTCGTATGAGCTTACAATTGAAAATAATTTATGAGGGGTTACATATAGTGGTAGGGATTGGTGACCATACAACTCACGGTTTTTGTTCCGGTGATCGGTTGTGATCAAATTGATATTCGGATATTCTAGTCTGGTTGTGGTATCCTAGACGTGGTGGCGAGAGATACAAAAGTACTCGTTCGGCGGCGGACTCATGACTGGTGTGTCACGACGCGAAGGGAGAAGCGACTGGGGTTGTTGGGAATCCTGTAGCACATCCGTGTCTAACGGTGTTTTTAATACTGTCTGGCTTGTGCAGGCTTGGGACAAATTGCTGTTTAGCGTTTGGAGAATGTGTCCGTGTCTAACGGTGTTTTTATTAACGACCGGCTCTCAACACTCCGCATTCAGCGGGGATGAAGGTGTCTGTGTAGCGGCTTCTGGCCTATACTTATGTTAGGTCTAGCCGTTACTGCGTATGTATAATGACTGGTGGGGTTTTTGGGAATACGAGTGTTTCCGTAGTGATTAAAAAATATTTAAAATTTATCATTTTGTAGTTCGGAAGTCGCTGATTCTGAATCTGCAAATGGTTTGGTTTTAATCGTCAGGGTTTCTTCAGAAAGTTGATTTTCCTGGAGGGCGGCGTACTTTCGAAGAACATATGTTTTTCCACGCGATCTATGATGCGTCGTGGTACTATATTGTTCGCGTTCAGCGATTGCGCGGTGTATACAGTGCGCGATAAGGGCGTGGCGGTAACGCGTTATTCGGGTGTATGAACGAGCAACTAGAGTGCACCACCTGCATGGGGCACCCCATTTTGTCTCGTTACACATATACGTTATCAAAAGTTCTAGAGAAATATTTCAAAACACGTTTATATAATTTCCTTGAGAAATCTAATGGTTTTTCTAAAATCTTATTTGGTTTTAGGAAAAATAAAGGTACATCAATTGCTTTAGAGACTCTTGTCGGTTGTATACACAATAATTTAGATGAGTTAGACCCTCTACTCACCACTTGGCATATTCCTTGATGTCAAAAAAGCATTCTAATCCGTTGACCATAAAATATTATTAAATAAGCTAGAAAATATGGTATTTGAGGGGTCGCTAATAATCTAATTAAAAGCTTTTTAGAAAATCGTAGCCAACAGGTTCGTATACCTGGTTAACATGTTTGTTAATAATGTACTAAGTAACTTAAATGTTTTGAATTATGGTGTTCCCCAAGATACAGTTTTAGGACCATTATTATTTATTGTATACATGAATGACCTTCTTGATTTGGATCTTAAATGCTCTATTTTCTGTTTTGCCGATGACATTACGATCTTAATTTATGATTTAAATTAATTTAATTTGATGCGTAAAGCAACAAAAATTATGTCATCTATTAAAAATTGGTTAAAAGTTAAAAGTCTTGATATATTTTATGAACCCATTAAAATACATAGTGACACTAGTCAAGAGGTACTTGTAATTGTAACTATATAAGCGTAAGAGGTGCAGAATCAATGAGGTATCTGGGAGTCATGATTGATAAGTTTTTTAAATGGAATTTTCATATTGACTCAGTGATTAAGAAATTAAGAAGTATGTTTGGAAGGTTTAAAACATTAAATAATATTTTATCACCTAACAATATGAAAATTATTTTCTGTGAATTCCACAGTCAATATATATACATACGGAATATGTGTATGGGGTGGTACCTTCGATAAATATTTAGGAATGCTTAGAACTACTATAAACTCATTAGTAATAAATAATAATAATGAGTCATTACTAAGGATAGCCTTTAAGAAACCCTTTTATTCGAATACTGATATACTATAATGTTTTGGCTCAGTTTGAAATTGAATTGTTTTAATTGAATAATAAACACTATTATAATTGTTTAATAATATGTTATTATTTCACGTCGCATATATATTGATCGGTACTGTCACCGATAATTGAATACGTTGAATACGAACTGGCGAACTGTGCCTTTATTTTCCAACCCAGGGCGACGTAATAAGTACTATCAACATCCACGATAACGACGATCGTCGATAATAATTATTACCTGTACATTGAACACTATATAATACTTATGATACATTAAATTTGGAGAAATCTCATGCAAAGAAATACTAACAAATCTATATTTTTATAAATTTGAAAGTGTCAGTTTCAACCATAATTATTCTACTCATCAAAATATATAGGTACAATGTTTTTAGATTAAATAAATATAATACTGAATTTGAGAAAAAATATCCTTTTAATATAGGTATAGGTACATTTATGCATGAAGTATATACCTATTAAGCAATTATTATTTTATAATAATTATGAACATTATAAAAATATATATTAAGAATAAGATGAAATCTTGTTTATAAAACCCATATCCATAAATTTGTATTGTACTTAAATATTGTCCCTGTCTTTTAATTTATTATTTATTTATTTAAAATTAATTTAAATAATTTAAATAGTTTGATAAGAACTATTATTATAATTGTCTTAAAATTGTAAACACACCTCTAAAATAAGAACTGTTGTCTCCTCCACAAGCCTAGGTTTTTGGAGAATATCATTTAAAGAATTTTTATTTGTATAATGTATGTAATTTTTTTTCTTAAATAAAGTTATTATTATTATATATTTCATATAGGCTCGTAGACAGTTTTCACTCAGAATCGTTTTTCCTAGTCAATGATATTATATATTCATTAAATTCATATGTAACACACTCATCACAGTGACGCATTACTCACTAGACACTGTACAGCAGAACGTTATTAATTTACAGTAGCGTAATTTGGGGGGAGGCAAGGTTGCATTTGCCCCTGTCTGATTTTAAAAGTAGCCCGATGGGGTGGTTTTCGATTAACCATTATTATATTATATTAGAGCAAGAACATGACTGTATTTATAGGAAAATATTAAAATGTGTAGGTACTAAAAATGTATTGTCACAATGATAAATTAATAAACTAATTAATAGTTGGAACATATCTATATTTAGACACAAGTATGGACGTGCCTTAAAGTTGTATGTAAAGAAATATGTGTTTTATGAAGGAAAAGAAACGTAATATATAATTAATACGTGTTTTTTAAGTTACCTACGATTTGGCCTGGTTCAAACTTTTGCCACCCTCTATTAAAAACTAAAATAAATTTTGATATTATAATCAAATATTGATAACAATAAATAGTTATGCTTAACCAAAAACTTTGAAAATGTAGATACCTATTGGCTATTACAAGATTCCGCATTTCCGCATAGTCTGTTATTACTTGAATTATAGAAAGAGCGAATCTACATACATTCGTTTGGAGTTCATATTTTAACTAATTTCATCTAAATTATAAATTGTGAAAATATTTGATCATTAGTTAGAAATTTTAATTTTAATAAATAATAATTTCGTAATTAGCTAAGGGATATAAGATATAATAAATTCTAGTAGTTTGCTAAAATATAATCTGTACATTATTCGTTTGTATAACAAACTGTAACTAGACCTTTGAGATTCTTTAAATTGAACATATTTAGTTAATAAAAATCCGTTTTGTTTATTATTATTTTCTTTATACCTACTCTAAATATATTATACATAATTTATTGTAGTTATTTAATTTTATATCACGTAATATTATACTAATTTAGGCATTTAGTAGCATAAATAAGTATAATATATAAAATATAAATTATTTATATATATATATATAATTTATAATAGGTACAATACATTTCTACCAGTGTGTTCGAAACGACTTACATAAAACTCTTTGATAGTACTTCACTTTGTAAATACAAAAAAAAAACACATTATCGAAAAACTATTCCAAGTAAAACCATTTGACGCATATATTTTTATATATTTTGTCAACTCTT
This sequence comes from Nasonovia ribisnigri, assembly GCA_027563435.1. Taxonomy (NCBI): domain Eukaryota; kingdom Metazoa; phylum Arthropoda; class Insecta; order Hemiptera; family Aphididae; genus Nasonovia; species Nasonovia ribisnigri. The sequence continues at coordinate 251,794 of JANEHU010001510.1, forward strand.
AAAAAGTCACATTTTTATATTCTTTTAGTATTCAGTTTTTTAACATAGCCATGGAAAATCATCAAAGAATTAAATTGGAACACCTACGTCAAGCTTCTGGTACCTATCTAAAGTTGGATAAGAAACGTTACTTAATATTCTCGCGGGAACCACTTCGACCATGTTCGGTGGAATGCAAATTTGGATCGAGTATGATTCGTAAACAATAATTGACTTTACTTATGTACATTTATTGATAGTAGGCAGATGTCATCATAACCGCCATTTTGTACGTAGAAATAGATTGCGCGTAGTTGAGAACACAACGAAATCATTTAGTTGGCCACCCCTTTGAAAAACCAATTTGAGGGGACCAACAACTATTTAATATAACACTTCCAAAATCAGCATTTCTCAGAACAGTTCTACTTACAAAGAGACGACAAACATACATAATAATATACTATATTATAATATAGATACGCCGTGTCAGATACAATGGAAATAATAATAAACTACATGGATAGATATATATATTATATAAAACAAAAATGAAAAATGTAGGTATATTAAATATTTGACACATAATAATATAATATATTAAATAAAATAGGTATATCATGTCTTGTTAGTAGTGACACATATTGTTTATTTTACTTAATAATTAAATATTCTGAAACATTTTTGGACTACTGCAGTTTACTCGGAAGCGCTCTGTTCTCAGCCAAGCTGCAGCCTCTCTATAATTGGCATAAAGATGCTTGTTTTTTTACTTTTCTTTAGGGTAAAATGCAACACCAATATAAAATTATCTGAATTTATCAATAATTTAATCGATATTGTAGAATTGAAAGATGTATTTTTCAAACATAAACCATTAGAACCATAATTTGCAAATTAAACTCAAAGTTATAGATATTACTAATTTTCTAAACGTAAACTTGAAATTGAACCTTATTACAGAAATTATGTTTACCTACATAAAAGGAAATGTTTAAATTTATTTTTTATTTAAGTAACCCGTAAGGTTCCGGTAACTATACAAAATTATAGTTTGTACTTTATTCTAAGTCTTATAGTCTTAAACACGGATTATAACATAATAAACAAAGTGATTAAAACTTCTGCTTTTAAAATTTTGACCATTATAAGTTTTGTAATACATTTTAAAACAAAATTTGAAATTTAAAGCTTCAACTATAGTTACATGCAAGTTTAATGAGCTCTTCTAAAAAATCTGGCATAGTCCTTATAGCAGTATTGAGTCTAGATAACATAATGTGTAACGTATGCTATCTACATTAATAAAGTTATCTACACATTTTCCCATATTTTTAATAAATTAACAACTTGTTACGATTGTATTCGTATATACTTCGTCGTCTAGTATGTGTTCTGTGCTTTATAGACGTGCGCGTATTTGAATTTTAATGTTTATTTGAGTTTTATGAAAATTAGTATAATTTGGGTAATTTATAAAAAAAAATATTTTTTTCACTATGAATCTTGTGTACAGTTTTAAAAAAAAACGTGGGCTATTACCGAGTTCAAATGTAGGTATGTACTAAATTAAATGCTGCGGGTGATGTGTGTGGTGGTGACATGAAAAAAACATTAAAAAATAATCGAAAACGAGATGAAAACCGGTCAATTAGTTAGTACCAATACATGCGATGTCAAACACGAGGCTGTCAAAAATGGCAATCAATACGTACCAAAAAACCATTTTTTACCTACCTGGATAAAAATGGAAAAAATTAAAGTGGTTTAAGCTTATGTAAAATAATTTAACTTGTTTGGTTTTAAGTCCCACATACCGAAAAAAATAACTGGTAGGGTCATCATAATATACAGTCTCTGATTGGTTCAATCTATGTCGAGACGTTGTGGCAGAGCAGTTTAAAAAACGTGAAAAAATGTGTGCAAAAGGAAAGGATTAATAGAACAAAATATAAACGAATCTATCTTTCAAGGAAAACGTAAGTACAATAAAGGAAGACTATACGTCTTGGATATTGTAAATCTGTTGATAATGAAGATACTGGTGGTAATACTACCGATACTTCCGATAACAATTTTGACGAAGAAAATCAAAACTACGTAAACCAATCGAAATTATGGCAGCCGAGTCAAGTATGCCGTGGGTGTTTGGCATGTGATGTTTGCGTGAATATGGAATTTTGGAACGCTATTTTTTATATTATTCAATAAGAGAGATTGAAAAAATAGCGAACGCGAATTCTCGAATGAAAAAAAGCGCAAACAAAATGAGCGAATAATAATATGAGCGAAAATCCAACTGAACTTTTTCGTTTTTAAATATTTTATACTGTCTGTGTGCCTATAGTAAGTTAGTATACTTATTAATTATCTGAAACTACAGTGAAATATTTTAGGATTCCATAAGTCCGCGATGAGGATTCGATAATATTAATTTTATGATAATATTGATAATTATTATTGTCCAAAATTCTTCGTACCTAAGTTGAATTTTTCATTTAAGCCGTTTGAAAATCTTCTTATATTATGTATTTACTGACTTACTATTAAACGCTTTCTCGTATGTGAATTATACTTCAGTACCTATTCACAATCATAACATGGAAAATGTATGCTACAGTTAAATGGTTTTTTGTATCGTAAAGAAAAAATACATAAAGTTGTCGAATATTGGCGATGAATAGGCAAACTAAGCAAAATATGATGAAATTATGAAAGGCTCTTCCGATCATAACTATATGTTGTCGATATAATATTCAAAATTAAGAAAAATTAGAAGTCAAAAAAATTAAAAAGCATGATTAACGCTAATTGCCAAATTAATATAAATTAACAACTCGCGGTAAACAGTTTTTATTATATGCGACAGTATTAATGACTTTGGTGTGTCAAACGAACGAATTATTATTTTTTGCACGTCTGAGTTTGGGTCTTATGTCTGAATCTGATCACTGGTCTTCTGATGGTATTTTAAAATCAGATCCACCTATTTTTAATCAAATTTATACAATACATGTTTTAAAATATGATAGTTGTATACCAACATTTTATACATTGTTGACGAATAAACAAACATCTACATACGTACCAAAGTTTACAAAAAAAAAAAAATAGTTAAATCCCAAGATCCATTTTAACTGATTTTGAAAACGCCTCTGTTAGCTCTTATTAACTTGCTTGCATAGTATTACTATATTTTCATCCATCAGAACAATTATATTAAGTAAATTAACCATTCTGTTCATCATTTTAAACAATACATTTATGGTCATCAATCATTAGTACAACAAAAGAAAGAAAATACAAAGTGTTATATAAATATATGTATATTAATTAAATTATTAGTTTAGTAAAAATAATTCAAACTTTTAATTGTATATTTCGGTGCATTGAAATAGCCTGATACAAATACTTCCATAAGAAGCAATAAGTGGTTAATAATATACAATATTTTTTTTATTATATAGGTAAATTAAAAATATGAATACAAGTTAAAAAATACGTACAAATTATAATTGTAAAATAATAATATATGTCATACAGCTAAAATTATACATGCTGCATATATTTGTGCACACTTTAAATTATTGTCATATGCTGTTTATTATTAAGCATTATCCATACAATTTACCACCATAGATTTGTACATTACTATTTGTTATTCTATTGAACGTATACAGTTTTTAACTTCACAATACTTGTTATCGCTTAAATGTTTTGAGCTCACTTATCAATTACTAAGTTTTAAGTAATGATAATATTTACATTATTTTAAAATTGCATTAAATTATAGTTTCCTACGCAGTGTATCTTCGTGTGTAAAATCCATTAAATATAATTTAATTTAAAATTTGTTTTTAGTTTATTACAAAAAGTTGATATTGACAACATGTTAGTAAATGTGCGAAATCAATATAAAAGAGTGCGAAAATAATGTTTTGTTATTGTTACTTTTTGCTTGTTCACTTTTGAGTGTTATTTTTAAAATAAAAGTCAAGTGCAAACCATTCACCCGAGACATAGGTAGGACAAGGTACCTAACATTATTTTTATCATTTCAAAATACATTTATCAAAAATATACCAATTAAAACACGATCAAGCGCAATTCGAAGACAACCACAGGGGCTGTTTAAAATTGAATTTTAGTCACGAACTCACGAATACTAAAATAGTCACACTTTAGTGTAGGCACAGGAAGTAAATCTTCTTTTCTGTTAAATGTAATATGGGTGCACAATTATTATTTGAAGTTCAACAAATTTTAACTCTGAATTGGTTATTTTACTTTTAAACTTGTGGTACGGCATAATAACAATGTGATAAAACTTTGACTTGCGAAATGAAAACAAAAATTTTAGGTTATTAAAACATTTGAAATGTTGACACCATAATTCCAATTAAAAAAGTTTTGTGATGTATATTTCAATAAATTTTTTTTAAATGTCTCTTTGCTTATTTGAATAATAAATAATTGAAAAATTTAGTTTTATTAGAACTAAAAAATTGTATGCGTCTAAGTTTAAAACAATTTAGTTGGTTAGCAAAATATATTTATATTTTCATCATTCTTAAAATAATGATAATAAGATTCAAGTTTTGCGCCATAATATTACTTGTTGCAATTGCTTTTATTTTTCTAGTCATATTTTTTAAATATTATTTTATAATGTAGCATTTTTTTTTCTTTCTATATAATCGGTACCATATTTCCATCATGTGACTGACATTTCTCAATGTATTTATTTTTGTTGCGTAACATACAGAAAAATAAATTATTTTTTTGTGAAACAAGAATTGAACGCATGTAAAAACAATGAAATAAATTTTCTTTGAGAATTATAGACTTTCCATTTCATATTTCATTTATTTTATGGTCTGATTCTATAGAATATTTTGATCTACGAAACGCTTCATATACTCACGTTTTGCTTATCGTTGATATTTTTTGTTTTATGATTGGGTGTTAAAATCAATGTCATAAAAATTGTGTTTGTTAAAATGATTCAATGGTGCAAAATATATATAATTTGTTTTTGCTGTTGATGTTGTTTTACTATACCGTCAAAATAGCAAATAAATGCAGCCGCGTTTCAGAAGTTTTATTTTCATTTGTTTCGAACGCGTACTGCACTTTGTTTAAAATTTCAGATTTTATTTAAAAGTCAACGTTGAATACATTATTAACAAATATTGTTTAAGTTTTTGATTGAAACAAGGAAACTAATGGTTTTAAAATTATGTTTATATTTTTCTGGGAAAGAAATAAGCCAAAAGTTTTGAATAGGTCTATTGTCCGAAAAATGAACACAGATGGTACCATAATAGGTCGTTTTTGTATATTAATCATTTTTTTAACATAATTCAGCAAATAACTGAATAAAATTACGTATTTTGAATGTTTTGATTTAAAGTGTTTGATATTTTGTTGTTCATCTGATTTATCATTTTTTTTTTATTTATTAATAAAATTACCCTCGACAACATAGGCCATTGGGATACAAATATACAATTTTTTTTTTTTACATTGAGGTTTTTTTCTTATGATTCCTATAGTTTGTGTACATATTTATATTTATAAAAGTTTTATAGTAAGTTTTGAAGATTTGATTTTTTTATGAATTTTATGGTGGCGGCGAGAGAGATTCTGTTGTAGCCGAGCGATTCTGACAGGTGTTCCGGAAATTTTGAATATGAACTTGCTTCGGAGTATGAGCGGCATTCCGGCCGCCGTCATTATGTGTTTGATGGTTATACTAGTGCTGCATGATGAGCATATTGGGGGGTTATTTTTGCTCATCAAATAATTGTGAGTATTTATCATTGTAACGACTATCTTTATTTTATTCTTTTAATATTATATTAATGAACAAAATACAATATTCCATACATGTGATACGCATATAATAGTTCATACTCATACAATTTATAAGTGGTTCAACATTTTATGTTTTGTATGGTTTGTAATAAAAAAAAAATAGAAGATCTAAAATTAAATATAATTGAAATATAATTTGAATCATATTTAATTATTATTATCATAACATAGAAGTACCCATGATAATCATAAAATTACATTATTTATTAGCGTTCTAATTTTAATCTAAACTAAGTAATGTAAATAATAATTGTGAAAATGAAGTGTGGGTACGTGAATTATGTAGATATTTGAAATAATTCGATTTTAAATAAATTTATTTTTTATGAGTGTTAAGAGTAAAGACTTTAAAATTGTCATATTACAGGTGGATCACCGTAATTTAAATATTCTATGTTAGTTAAATGAGAAAAAGAAAGAGCAACCGTAGTACACCATTCTGTACATTAGTGACAGTATAGGCAGTAAGTTTTAAACTTTATTTTATCAGTTATAATTTTATTTTTTAAGGAGTGTTGAAAAATATTTCTGATCTTCATACAACTATCTTGCCATTTTGATAGATATTTGTGATAATATAGCAATAACATTTAAAATTCAATTTTTGACAAGACTATATTGGAGCTTACATTTTATATTAGAAGCTTAAACTAACCATAAAAATGCTTTTAAAAACGTGAAATAATAATTTTGTATACATGTCTATATTTATAATTTTTTTATTTTCAAAAGTATATACGGTATACAATAGTAATAATAATTATTAATTGATTATATCAATATAGCTTGTACCAAACACACGATTGGAAATTCAATATTTATTTTTAATTAATTACTCATTTTACTGTTATAAAAAATAGATCATAAAGTTGAATATTGTTGATAAAAATAGAAATGTTAATAAAATATTTTTAAAAGATTAGTGAAACAGCATCAGCCTCGTCGTCTTGTGATTACATCGTCAGACAATGACTCTTGAGGAAGACGATTCTCGGTGAGTTCAATCATTTTCATTAGTTGTTGATTGTTAAAAATCTGAAATCGAACTAAACATTTATTTAAATATTTCAAACATAACTCAACATATGATTTTTTTAAGAAATTATAATTTTCAAGATCCTCCTCTTGTGTGCCTTGGATAACTTTTTTTAAAATAACTATAGCCATATCGGTTTTATTAGTATTGTTGAGGTGTGTTGTGTAGTTTAACGCAATTTGCAATAAGTAAGGGTCTGTTGGTTTGAAATTCCATTGACATAAACTCATAGCTTCATTATATGCTTTAGTCGCTTCTTTACAATATGCGTCACTATTATTGGCTTCCCACATGTACCTAATATATATATATATATTATGTCGAATTAGTAAACAAATTTAAAACGAATGAGTATTGTACTATTGTTTAATTGTATTGTTTATGTATATTTTAAGCATAAATATTTTTAACACAACCGAATTTGAATCATTATAAATAATAATACATAATAATATATTATAATAATTATCGTTACTATCTAATAACATGGACGATATTATTACATTTTGTTTTATATTAGTTTATACTTTTAACTATACAATCCTATAGAGGATCAATTATATTGCACAATATATATTTATTATTCAATACCTACTATTATACGGGACCGCTTACTAGACTTTTAGTTTTAAAAAAGGTTATGTCTTATGACTATTTAAAGAAATGTTTTTAATAAATTGACTATTTTTTCTAACAGTTTTTCTATAAAACTACTGTTTTTGTAGGACTTAATGTATATTTAAATGTGAAACAAAATTGATACAAATGCTTAGAAACTGAGTTAAAATAAAGCCAATATTGAAAACTACAGAATTTACCGATAGTAAACGCCTTTCATATTATAAATCAACACCTTTTCTCGAATTTCTTTGACTTTATGAAGTAGATTGTTGTCTATAATGTTAACGACTTCAGTACAGATGGAAATTAAATCGTTCCTGGTTTCATCCAACAATGAGGTGATAGCTACGATGCGTTCCCGATCGCTTTCTTGGAGTGATTCCAGGTATGCTTCTAGTTCACGTATACAATTACGTTTATCATTCGATAAATTATTGTACGCTTCAGATAACAGTTTAAACACTTCTTTGCTTAATGGAATATGAGGCGATTCGTCCATATATGCTTTGAAATACTTTATAGCACTGTTGTATTGACCAAGGGCCATTGAAGTATTTGCTTTTATTAAACTATTACTCATAGTGTTTGATAAACTTATTAAATTAAAAATTAAAAACTTAGAAGAAGTACTGTTAATAACTAGTATTCATATACTGAAATGTGTCCAGTACTTGTTACACAGACAAACCGTTGAAAACCGTGTGCAAAATATGTATTTCACTTGGCAATGTTTGTTGCTGTGGTAAAATAACTCGTAGGTATACAAACTAATTTATGTTTTATTTTTAAATAAATCAATTTATTCGGTAAAATCTTTAAAAAACCTAACCTTCATTTTTTGTTAAAATATAGGTAGCTATACATTGAACACAATTTATGATGGATTAAGTAATAAATTAGGTAGTCATATTTCCATATTTAAAAACAATCATTTCATGAATAATTATTTTTATTTACTTTTTTCATGAAGTTTTAAAATATATACTATGATAAATTTGACTGTTTGTAATGTAGTAAAAATAAAAACTTTTAAAATGAGTACTCCTCGATCTGATTATAAGCATGCTTAAATTGTTGGTTATCGGCAATCCTCTTCTTTCCTAGTTGTAATTTTACAATTCGAAGGTGTCCTCTGGGTTTCTTCAAGGGGCTGTCTCAGTAGTTTTCTATTAATCATATTAATTATTAACTCGGTTACCAAGTGGATTAAGAAAGCTAAACTTCTCATATTTCTGGATGGAATTACATTTTCATTAAAATGTATGATCTTTATATTTGTTTTAGTTATCTTCAATAGGAATTTGATATTTTTACAGCCAAAGGTAAAATGGTCTTAACCTTAATGTAGATGCCATGTCAAGACTTTCTACAGACAACGCTCTCCTATTCACATTTCAGTATAACTACTCTTTAAACGGAATCGATTTTACTTGTGTTTTCTTTTATAAAAATTCTGTCATTCATTTTACCACGACGTTGAACATTGAGCATAATATACCTAAGCATTAAAATTTGTAAGGCTTTAAAAGTTTTGAGATTTATAAAGTGAAATACCGAACATTTCACATCTAACATTTATCTCCGGACGTCATATTTTGCGTTAATTAAGTCTATACTAGAATATAGATTGGTAGTATGGCATCATTCGGGAAGGTACACTGGCTATCAATAAAACACGGAAAATAATATAGGTACGGACTGGTAAAATGTTACTATTATAGGTTAGTTTATTAGCTATATGTTTGATAGTATTGACCAAAATACACTGGATATGTAGTAATCATTAGTTTATAGTTTATTATGGACTATATTGTTCATAATATTATACATGTTCAATGTTCATTAATTAATAGCGTATATACCTATACAGTATTATGATTCTGTGGATTTGGGTTCAGAAGTTCTCAAACAAATTAGGTTATACATTTTAATTTATTTTGGCAGAAATTGGATTACGTTTTTGTTGGAAAATGATAAAAACGGACACGCAGGTCATTTTGACGAAAAACTGTAACTACCTACCTCATAAAATTCCTTAAACTTAGATTGCCATGAAACGTAGTATGAACAGTGTAGGTATTACAAGTTCTGAGTTTTGATTAAATGTAAGGAAGGTTTCTACCAAGAAATTATTGTATGGTAGTCTTTGAGCTGAAACAAGTAAATATGTTTTTTTTTTAGGTCTGACAAGTAATAAGCTGTGTAAAATGTCACTAGATTGTAAATGGGTGATGACTTGGGATGTGCCTTACCTTCTTATCTCTTTTAGTTGTAGATGAATATTTTATAAAATTTGTATTTAAATAAGTGACCCGATAAATAAATAAAAATTTAAATGGTGGAAAACAGGATTACCTTTTTATATATACATCATGTAGCTAGCTTAAATATAATTTCAGTAAAGTCCAAAGCTTTTATTTTTTACGAGGTGATTCACCGAGCACGCTCATCACCATTTATTTGATGTTTAATTTATTTAAATTCTGAATTTTAACATTTGATAAACTAAACGTAGACGTAAATACACTAATTTTCTTACCTTTTAAAAATCACGCTATATAGTAAAAAATGTAATTAAAACAATCATTCAACAATATTATTTACAACTTTAATTACCTATGATAAAATGTTTAGTATTATAATTTATTGAAAATGTATTCTAGAAAACTTGCTATTATAATTACCAAAAGTAGTAATTTGTATTTTATAATTAACAGTACTAAATCGTTATTTAGATATAAATATTCAATATGCAATCATTGCTAGAATTTTTCATACATCATATTTTATTATAGTTCAATTAAATCAGTTCTAGTTTTATACAATTAAGAGGATTTCAGACCAATATTTGTTATTTATGTTTCTCAAGATTGAACATTTTCACAGTTTCACCTAAAATCGTTTTTGAATAAGATTAGAGTAAAATCATCTGATCGGGTCATTGTATCCCTAGGGTATAAAGTATTGGACTCTAAAAGTTGAAACTGTATCTGTAATCTGATAAAATGTCGTCAACGTCTATCCCTCTTTGTTACGGAATTATAAAACGGAAACAATTCTTTAACCTGGGGTGAGTAACCTGTTAATTTATTCAACATTTTTTTGATTATGGTATTGTCAGTTTCACTATTGCATTCATTTTACTATGAATTAAACATTATGATATTGTTATCAGAATTTTTAAATAGGTGATTTGTAATATTGATATGATATATTTAATTTATATCGTATAACCACGCCCCCTCCAAAGGCTGTTTTCAAGGCCATAGTAACCTGATGTGGCAAAATCATAGTGTTTATAGTCTAAAGTCGTTCAAGCCTTAAAGGTGTCTTTAAATCTAGCAAAATAAACATAGATAGTAGATAATCTATCTATGGAAATAAACCAACGAATATTAATTATTAAATTATACATTTTTATTATTTTTATTGTGAGCTATTCATTCTAGAAGTAACATGATCATTATCTTTATTTAAAATTTCATATTGTATATATTACAAGTTATAACATCTTAGTTAAGGGCAAGTTATTATGGTTATAATTAAAAGTCATTATAGTTAACATTCAATTTTGTAAACAAAATTTAAAATTTGAGTAATAAATTGTGAATTTTCATTTATTTTGTTTCCAGAAAAATAAAATGGTTTTAAATAGTTTTTATAGACAACAAATTCAACTTAGTGTTCTCCAATAGTTTGAATTGATATGTCTACATTGTATTAAATGTCTTCAAACAATTAAAAATAATAAACATAATCAACGTCTAAATTTAAAAAAAATAATGTATGACATGCAAAATGCACGTAGAAACATTTTAAACAACGTCAAAAAAAGGGATTGGAACATAAATTAAAAATTAACATTGATAATATTGAACATCATATTGGAACATATATTGGAAATAGTCTGTTTTTCTTTAAATAATGTTATGTAAAGATAGTATTATTATTATAACACCATCATTAATGCCAACATCGCTAATGATGATCTGGAAACTAAGTGGTCATTGACCATTGTATTAATGAACAGTCAACACATAATAATAATAATTGTTAGTACATAGGTAAGTTGCATATGTATAATATATTATCATTTAAACACTGTAATTGTGTGCTCTTGGTTAGGTACCATTCTAAATGAAAAAGTTCATAATATTTATATCATTTTTTTTATGGTACTAACGACATTTTGATTTACTATTTGTTAGATGAATTATTTATTGTACTTAATTAATAAATTGATTTATCTATTATAAACATAAACCAAATTAAAATTGTCTTAATATAGAATAATGAAAAAACAATTCTAATACATATACATTTAACGTGAATTTCAGTTTATTATGTAGGTATTTATTTTATATTCAAGCAATAAAGGTACTAGGTATAGTAATTAGATTCATTACATTTTGTCAGACTTTATTCTTGTTAGTTGTTACTTATTAGTATACCTGCACCATATGTATACTAAAATGTGTTTTTGACGTCTTAAATGTGATTAGTCTATTCAGTGTATATTTTGAACGTGATGTAATATTATTTAGTAAATCCATAATTTTATTCACATTATATTTCATGTTATATTTCTTCATTATACAGATAAGTGTATGATATTAATTTTTTCTCGTAGATTAATTTAAATACTACGAGTATAATAGAGTATTTAACTTAGATATAGACATAATAATATAATATTATTACCTATTAAGATTATTTGATGCTTGTATGTTTGTACTTACGTTTTACAATATAACAATATGTGAATAAATAGTTTAAAAATTATAACTCAGTTTCATAATAGTTAAAAAGTAAAAGTATTGTATACAATATACATTTCGTCTATTTTCGGGTAGTATACAATGAACTAAAAAATAAACATATAATTAACTATAATAAATCAATAAACAAAAAATTTTTTTATTAAATAACAAATTAAAAACTTTATAAATGTTAAACATTTTTTGTCTCATAAAATATATAGTTGAAATAAGTTTGCGAGATGGGAAAAATCTTTTATAATTATGGCATGTTCTCAATTCATCCCGTCATATGCTGCTGCAACTTCTGGTTCTAAACCTAATATTAATCCGCAAAATTCAAATTTAAATTTAGCTCTTTCAAAATTCCTCTTTGATTTAAACCCCATTATAAATTCCTTCCTATTTCCGATTTATTAATAAACAAATAATTATGACATCTACGTACAGTCATTTTTGTTATTACATAATATATTATACACTAATATTGTATCTTTTTTTTCCCCATTTTCTGGTATTATTATCACATTATTATTTTATCATTATGCCTCATTATCTAACTATTACTTACTGTATCTATACAATTGTATTACTATGTTTGTTAATATTTTAATCGTTGAACCTGTAATAGTTTAACTGAAATTCCTAAAATAAAAAAAAAAATGCCGTTAATGATCTTTTTATGCATGGTGTTGATGCAATAATGCAATATCATATAGCCATATAGGTACATATAATTGAATAAGTTCAAGCTTTATAATAGTATAGCCGGATACCTAGCATGTGTTACAAATTACAATATAGGCAATTGAGATGGAAGGATTTCAGTTTTTCTCAGACAAGATGAGGAGGTGGCTAGAAGATTATCCGCATTTGTTCGATAATAGAGTTCAATCACTATATTTTTTGCGAGTCTTTATATTTAATATAACATGATATTTTTTTCAGAAAAAAAATATTAATCAACTAATATACTATGTATACCCTTTACAATTGTCCTTTGTTAGTACCCTGGTGGACTTTTATTTAATATGTTAGAATGATATTATATTTATGATTAATTTTAATTAAAAAAATAATAATATCTCCAAAAGTAAAAAAATATTTCATGTTGCTGAAGGTTGTAATTTTAAAATCTAACATTGACAATGTTCTGATAATTTGAGAAAAATTATAAATATTATTATAATATTGAACGTATTAATTTATTACACTCCTGACTGAGTTAGTTTCTTATTATTATTTTCTCATGTGTTTTTTGTAGCATTTTCCTTAACATCAATATTTTTTTAATACTTTTCACTTGGAATTGTCACAACTGTCATGTGAGGACAATATTCCACTGCACTCTATTTAATAACTCCGTTTTATAAAAATGTTTCAATTTCAAGATTCCAATAACATAAATAATATTAGTACCTATTACTTATATGCAATTTAAACACTTTACACGTTAAGTACCTAAGCTTATAATAATTGTATTTGAAAAAAAAAATATATAAAATTAAAATATGTATTCATTCTCTTTGTGTTGAATGCCATCAATAGTAATAAAATTGTAGATCAATATAATACATTTGACATTTATACTTCGTAAATTTGTTTACTTTTTGCTGCAAGTTAATGCTCTATTGACAACACATATGTAACATAAAATATACAATCAATTTAATTTGTGTGACTATTGACAGTCACACAAAAGTATTGACACTCATATTTAGTAGTACCTATGTATGCATCAAATAATATTATGTCAAAAGTAATTTATTGTTTTCAAAAATAAAAAATGATATTCTTTGAAATATTATATTTACTAATAGACCTAATAATACATTAGGTACACGAAAATTTAAACTTAAAATATATTAAAATAAATTGTTTGTTTCAAAACGGGATGATACACACACACAGAAATCATTCATCATTGCCGGTTGAGATCAGAATCTAAAATATAATATATTAATGTGGTGTATATTTTCTATAATTTAAGGAGTGTCCTGGAGAAATATAAAATATTTCCAAATATTTTATTTAAATAAACACACACGATAATTAATTATTATAATATGACCATATTATGGGGTATAGAATAACACATTAGACACATAATCACGCACTTACGTTCAAACCTTCTTTGGTCTTACGGGACTCCACAAACATTTGAGATCCTGAACCCAATTCTAAAATACACACACTTAACATACGGTCAAAATGTCGAATTATATGGATGTTTTATTCAACCAGTACTAATCAAAAGTAGGGAGGGTAACAATAATCTTATATAAAGATTAAACGAAAACCACTCTCCAGCAGTAAATCTTAGTAAAAATCTCAAGATACAGCGTCCATGCACTATTCGGTACGATATATTTTTAACAACCAAACGATTTCATGTTGCCGTACGTTTACACATTGTAATATAGTATAATAGTATATTCATTGGGTTATTTGAAAATCAGGTATAGTAATAGCATTAATACTATATTGTATTAGGTACTCATAAAATTACTTGTTCCTTTATTCCATTGTCGAACACAAACTATATGTAGGTTATACTAAGTTATATATTATATAAGTATTCATTAGAATAATATTATAATCTAGATCTACAATATTAGCATACTTCTATATCATTATTTTAATTAATGTTTATAAGTTACCTACTATATTATTATATATTTAATTAAGTTTTACATTATAATAATTTTAGAATATACAAATCAAATAAACAGTATGAATTGTACAACTGTATGGTTATTTGTTTTTGAAATTACAACAAAATATCAAAAATCAATAGATGAAAATTCGTTGATTTACTGGTGAAAATAAAATATTGCAAACATTTTAAATTCAAACGTTCATAAAAAATTAATGTTCCTTTGCAAAATTTTGGAAAATTTCTCAAGACTATACCTAAGCCTTAATTAGATCAAAAAAGAGTCAAAATATTTTGAAATGTTACCATACATGGAAATTGCTAGTATAAATATTTGATACACATTTTAAATGTCAATGGTTATTCACTTTTGAGATATACCAAAAATATAAAATTGATTCAAACATTGGTTTTGCGTAAAAATTATGATGTAAAAACACATCATTGTAAATACAATACATTCATCGCACCTCTAAAAATCTAAAATATGAACATGTAATACATTTTAATATTATTATTCAAATAATTGTTTGCGAGTAGCCTTGGTTACCAAAAAAATAGACTTTCATCGTACAGAATAACTTTTTCATCGTATCCAATGATTTATTATTGAGTTCAAATTTAACACATCCATTAAATCATAGAACAATTAAAATGACTGCTCAATGATATGGTACACTCTACTCTTACACTGTACAGCAGAGCCATTACCTGTTTCGTTTCTTTTTTTATGTATCAACTTAAATGTTGAAAAAAATTAATTTTGTTCGATACTACTACTACGGTTCAAAAGTCAACAAATTCATGATGTCATGATGAAATATAAAGGGATAAATATGTAGTTCTAAAGTTGTAACAGTGAACTTAAAGAAAAATAAAGTATAAAAAATAATTAGTATCCTTCAATAACCGTTCACAAAAAAATTGTATTTTTTTCAATATTGCATTTGTTAATCACTTACAATTAAACCTACTTTTTTTTAAGAATGTTATTGTTTCTCTAGTGATGATAAAGATACGGTGTTCAATTAACAAAAATAAATCTCAAAAAACGGGCGGGACCATTTTCCTCCAAAAACGAGATACCGTTTTCCTCCACTGTCCATTTTCCGCCATAAACAAAAAAGGTTGGTTTCCATTTTCCTCCACATTATTTTTAACTAAAATTATGTCTATTTTCCTCCAATATTTTAGTCAGTGTTTTTATTATAAAAATAGAGTATGGTTATAGGATCACATTTTGCGCGTATCTGTTGATTAAATTCTAGTCACGTTCTTATCGGCTAGGAAAAAACGCTAGTCCAAGTGTCCGACAGCACACACAGTCGATTGTAACTTTGATTAAGCCTAATAAAGATACGTACATACAACATACGGGTATATACGTATATACTTATACTTATATTGTTATATTGTGTCTCATCAATAAAATTGTCACTGATTATTATGATTATACACATTGAGATGGACAGACACACACGAATATACTAAATACTCGTATCAATAAAGACTATATTTTTAGTAGCTTACCGTACGCCGAATAGTGCCTATAATGTGTTTTATAGTTTAGCAAATTTTAATTTTTAAAATGTCTGAAAAAGCGACGTTTATTGAAAGTTCTCGAGGAAAACCTTTAATAATTCGTGATAGTTACAAGTATTTCTTAGCATATAAGTCAAAATCTGAATTATTACGTTGGCGATGTTGTTTAACGATTTGTCAAACAGTTATATACACTAATAAAAATGAAGAAATAGAAGCCAATGAATTACACAAAAATGTGCATAATCATTTGCCATCGCCAAAAAAAGTAAATCGACAAATAGTAAATAATGCATGTAAGCGAAAAGCAATTGACGATTTATTCTCACGACCGAAAAATGTGATACTTAAGGAATTAGGACAAAGTTCTGCCGACTGTTCAAATTTTGATGATACCGATATTCATAAAATCAGGAAAAATATTTATGCAGCCCGTCAATCTTTGCTAACCTGCCGAAAAATATTGAAGTGGTACATTTAGCAATCAACAATATGGACATTAAAACTACTTCCGAAGAACAATTTTTACTCGTTAATGATTATAGTAAAAATGTGTTAATATTTTCTTGTTACCAACACTTGAAATTTTTATGTAAATCTGAAAATATTTATTGCGATGGTACATTTACATACAGTGCTAAACATTTTAACCAAATGTTTACAATACATGGCTTTAAAAACGGACATTATATACCAGTTGTGTTTTGTCTTCTAGTTAATAAATCCACTGATACATATTCATATTATATCTAATTTCTATTTTCTTCCAACAGGTATTCATTTGTTGTTGAGATGTCTTATAATTATGAAAAAATTTAATATTATTTACTGCAGTGATTTTACTATATTTTATATCTTTTATTTTACATATTATATTATTAACTAATTTATTATTATATTAATAGATTCATGTATTGGAGGAAAATGGTCAAAAATTGTTTATTTTTTTTTTGGAGGAAAATGGACAGTGGAGGAAAACGGTATCTCGTTTTTGAAGGAAAATGGCTACGGCCCAAAAAACTTAGATTTCCAACCCCAAGCTATTATGGAATCTTCTAAATGTATGTAGGTAAGAACATTATTTTAAGAATGTATTTTTTCAATAATTATAATTTATAATACTATGAGGTAGAGTTTGTGATCCTATGTGCAGATAAAACAGGCCAAATAAAGTTGGTATTTGTAAAAGCAGTGCTAAATACCACTTAAATTATGACTAGGTATGTATGCTTCAAACAAATAGTTAAATATGCACATTGTACGAAGTATGTTGTGAAAAAAAATTAAATTAAGCTCTACAATTTTTATAATTTTTTTTTTTTACTATTTTTACTGTAAACCGCTTCTATAAGCTGTATTACTTGAATTACGAAACCATGTTTTTATGCTATCTTTTGTTCACCAGTGGAGCATCTTAAGAAAATTGAGTATAAGAAAAAGGAATGTATAAATATAGCGTTTATTTAAAAGTTCATATTTGTATTGTTACCAACACTGTTAGCACTGTCATAAGTGATTAACTTATGTTTACAACCGATCATATACTTGCATCTATTTATAACATTTTGTATGTTATATCTTAGCCACTTTAAGCATCAATGAGATTTACAATTTTCATTAGATTTAATGTTTTTCTACATATTACAATACGCAGCCCGATCAACTCAAACTTCGCCGTTTCGATGCTCCCAGGTCGTATACTAAAAATTATAGGTGCCTACATAAACAGTGTTATACATCATTACAGGAGTTCTTATATTTTTAATTTAACAATTGTTATTATATATTTTTATTAATATTTTATGTATATATACGTTATACTCGAAACCACACGCTCCCCCTCAACCACAAGCAACTCAAAGTCCGGCGTGTTAAGGTCTACAGGCAGGGTGAATTGCACGAATTGAATTACGAGTGAATAATAATATATATGTACATAACACTGACATCGCTTTGTTGGTTGTGAGCCGAAGCAGTGACGGTGGTTGACGAGTGATTTAATAAACATTAAATTATTAAAAAAAAAAAAACGGAGATTTGCTTTGCTGTATAGCAGGTTTCAAGTATACCTTGTCAATGAGTAGGCTTTAATTGATGTGTTGAATTCAATGATAAACTATTGTACCTCTATGAAAAACGATTTTTAACGGAGAATGTTTCAACTTCTACTTCTAAGTACCTATATAACACTATATAACAATAAGTAATTTCTTTTTCTACTAGTACCTAATATACTGCAGTAGGTTGGATTAATTTTTACTAAAAATATGGTATATAAATATACTATTATAATATTTTATCATATATTATTGCTATTCAATTATAACTCAACACTTACGTATAACGTATCGTAATAATGGTGTAAATGGATTTGTGGCGATAAAAGCTTCAAATTACCTAGTTAAAATATATTGAATATAAATTGCATTGCATAAAATATGAACTAATAACAAATATATACCTACATTAAGATGAAGTTTGTATTACATTTCAAAGGTTTTTGACAGAAAAGATTTTTATCAAATTTAAGTTTACAAAAGACATATGTCATATTGACATCGTATTTTTTTTATTGTGAATATAACAGTACCATTACGTAGGTATTTGTACTTTGTGTTGTTATAACTGAATGACGTGTTATTGAGAATTGGTATACTTTATTCTGATAATATAACGATTAACGATAAATTCTAACTTTGTAACATGTATCTTTCTATCTTGTACAACGTACAATATAATATTAATTGAGTAAATAAGCTGCGTGGTGTGATTACCCAGTAAAGTTTGAATATAATAAAAGCATGAATTATAATTTGTCATAATCTGAAAGAAATTTAAGAACGTGGTAAATGGTTCCTATAAAACTTTTTTATTAATAAAGAAATAGCCCACTAACAACTTTTAAGTAATAAAAAAATGTACTACATTTGACATCAGCTCATAAAATAAGTATTATGTGATAGTTTGTATCGATTATTTGGTTTTCAGCCTATTATATACTATACATTATTTAAGCCTTTGTTGATCAGACATAGAGAAAAAAATATTTACCATTTTTTATTTTTATTTTCATACTTGTTTATAATGACGATGACTGAGAGAACCACGGTATTTTTCAGTCCACTTGATAAAAAAGTTCATAGTTCCCTGCAATTATTTATCAAGTGATAATATACAGATGATTTAGTACCCGATCATAGAAACGAAAACATGTCAAATGTCAAATTTTCTCTTTTCAATGGACTAGAATCACAAAACATGCACTCAAAAAATTAATATTAATATTTAAACAGAGTAGGTCTAATGATAAGCGTTGTCACAGATGTTATTGTTTTTATATAGACGTAGTTTACACATACATTGAGCAACATTCTAGGTAAAACTTGATGAATTGATCATTCCATATGAATGAATGAAACCAACTATGTAATAAACTAATTAATTCTATATTGGATTTTATATGAACTTTTCAATGTTTAGTACTCCTAAGTACCGTAAGGCGACAAAAGGTTAATTGACACTACATGAAGGTCATATTTCCATCACAAAGATTTATTATTATTACCTTTTACTATTAAAATGTTGATTAATTGAATGTGATATCCCATAGCTTGAGACTTGTGCACGATTAACAAGAAATTTTCAATTTTACAAATTTAGGGTATTGAAAATATTTTCAAACTGATAGTTAATAAACAAAATTCATAAAACAATTTTATACAATGTTATTGTTAAAACGAAAAAAGTAAACAATATAAAATATGTATTAATATCTGTAACAGATCTTATAAAATGTAACCTTTTGTAATGAAACAATACAGTTTATCGAAATACGAGGATGACAATTATTATAAAGTTTAAGTTAGGTACCTATAAAAAAGATGGCCAAATGGCCATTAAGTAAAACGACCAAAAAAAAAACTTTATAGTTTTAAATGTTTTTGGTGTTGTAGTTGTGTATTTTTATTATTGTCAACAAATATAAGTACATTTATTTTATATAAAATGTCAAAAAGCGCTGTTAAAAGTACCTATTAAAAGTTTAATTTATATTGGCAATTTTGGAAATACATGATATAAGACAGACATTTTAAATAATAAATATTATGTGATATTTAAAAAACATAATTTTAAACACATTAAGTGGTTATAAACTCGTATGTCAGTCAAAATTTAAATGTTTGCATTACAGTTTATTTTATTTAAACACATACTTTTCATATATTATTATAATCTAATATAGAAAATATGTGTGCGTGAGTGCGTGACTGGTATAAATTATCACAGATAAGTTATTTCTTATTTATCGGGAAAGAAAGAAATCCAGCGCGTGTTTTATAATTTTTTTTCAGTTATTTATGTTTTAAAAAACAAAACTAATCGCATTATAATATAATATCATATTATAAAAAAAAGTCGTCAAAGCGTAGAAACGGCGCGACGTGGCATACAGAAAAAAAGTCATTCGACTACAGTGTTCTGAATTGAGTAGTTTCGCGTTAAACTTTTTTTGATAAATCATTAGTTAATTTTGATCCAAGAGAAATTATTATTAGTTGAGAAATTAATGAAATGGAGCTTATAAACTTGGATTAAAATTTAAAATGCTTTTATAATTTGTTTGTTTAATGCAATTGTTTTTTATCTTAATTAACTCGATATATTATTTAAAAGTTAAGGCAGCAAAATTGTTTTTGCATATGATTCTTTATTCTTCGTAGTTTAAATGTAATGTACTCATAACTTTGTTCAATAAATATCAATAATATTTTTAAAAAAAATAACAATTCCAGAACGTTTAACACAAAAGAAATTAAATGAAATTACATAACATAGAATATTTTTTTATCAATTTATTTTATGCACAGAACCAATTAAAAATGCGAAAAACTTATAATTCGCTTTCTGATGTTTCACTATACTATGCTGTTTGAGTTTAGTTACATATTATATTAATATATATAAATATCTTCATCGTTTCAATATGAATAACATAATATTCTCTGAAATGAGTATTTTAATTTGCTTTAAAATTATCTTTTTATATTAACTAGTAACCTTATTGTGATCAAGAATTCAATTTGGATTCAGATAATTTAAAAATAAGATTTATATTAACTTCCTTTTTTTTGTTATTTTATATTGACCGATTTTGTACCACGAAGACTTTAAACGAAAGTATGCAGTAGTATAATGATTGGTGCATTATGTTACTA